>JAOBBB020055917.1:0-14385 GCA_025331005.2 Zoanthus gigantus
TATTTGTTTTAAGAAAAAGAACCTGAGCAACTGATGATCACTTATCATGAAATTAAATTTATAACAATACCAGAAATATGTAAGATAATATGTAATAGTAATGTGTGTAAACTTGTAATTTTTTTATTAGCTATATACTCCAAAAGCAATTGTAAAGCTAAGGAAGCTAATAAAACACATTCATTCATTCATTCATTCATTCATTCATTCATGTGGTTACCCTCAAAACAACAGAAAATGTAATACTCCAAGAGTTTCATGCTTAATCCTTTAACAAGAACAAAAAAGAAGAAAAATTGAGCATCATTCGGACAGCGGCTAAGCTAATCAAGCAAGTTATCAAAGTTATTGTAACAAGTATCCTATCCGATGGTGGACAAGGATTTTAGAAAAACATACAGTTCTTTTATTTTTCACTTCAAATTTTTCATGAAAACCTTGTGGTCGGAAACACCGCATCAAATTAACCTCAATCGGACAAGCCGTCGTGCTGGCAGCGCGCCCTTATTTTTCCATTCCACCTTGATTTAGCGGTCCAATTACATCATTGATTTGCATCCCACGTTTTAGTCGATATCCTGAACAGTCATGGTTTTTGTTCATCATATAGTGAGATTTACTGTTGCCGTAACCCATCAAGGAATATTAACCATATCTGAGACATGGTACGATGCAATCAGTTATTCAAGGAGACTACCCAGGGAAGTTGTTTGTCGTGTTCCCATGATCGACATGAACCCTAGTGACAGTACACACATCTACTCCACTCTTAAGTTTCTACCAGAGAAGGCGCAGAAACACAACATCCAAACCACAATAGTCACCTTCGGCCAGCCCTTGTGATGGAAGGCGTACAATTTGATTGGGACAGAACCCTTCGGTAACGCCATTCGCAATGTTACGGTTAGGATTGGAGGGCTTCATACAACAATGAGTTATGTTTGCTATCTGATGGCAGAGTTCGTCCTGAAAGAAATATTTTAGCTTGTGTATCCTTCAAATGCAGTTGACCATGTACAGGAAAAGCCATCATGCGAGCAGTAAGAGGCCAGTTCCTGGTGGATGCAGCTTTAAATACTCTTCTCTATGCTGCAGTTTTGCAAGCACCTACATATCCCACAGCTAGAATGCACAAGTGGTGAGTAACAACACTACTGTTAACAAAGGCATAACATCCAATCTTTGTAATAAAGAAACATTGTTCGTTTCCTTGTATATAGCCATGCTTTGTGGCTCCAGTATATTAAAATGGCTGAATTCTTGAGAGTGTTCATAAAAGCAGAGCGCACGAGCAATTGAAAACTTTATTTGGAAGTTGTCCCTTGTATGCTTCCTTCTCTTGTGGCGTCGGGTCACAACTTATACGTCAAGTGCACACACCTTTATTTACATACTGCAAACATAGAAATGATCATCCAGACGTATACCGCAGCTTTGTGTCAAGTTTACATGTCAGACGGAGCGATAGGTATCAGGGAGGCCTTTCCACCGACCTAATCATGATCACTGAACAGTGTTTGATGAGGAGCCTCAAGACCAGCGGAGGGCTAACAAGAGGAAGGAGTTTAACAGAGCAACAGCTTGTGGCATAGCTTCTTCTTTTTGTCAAAACACAAAAAGTGCGTGATTTTAAGATCGGAATCTATTTTCTCCTGACCCACACCTTAGTAACATCCTTATTTGAGTACATGCACATAGCTCTGCGATCGTAGATGAGACATTCAAAATAGGAGACAAAGTTCTTACATCAGCGACGGGAAAGACCATAATAGAGTATAAATTTTAGAAAAACCGAATAAGCCATCATCCTGGCGTCTAAGTGTGCAATGACGATCAATAATAAGCTAGTACAAGTCAATCTTGGCGACTAACTATCCCGAAAACCTTCCATCTATATTTCGCTACGAGTTGAGCTACTATCAAACATTTCTTTTTGATTTTCACTGAATGATGAGCCAAGGCAATAAGCAAGCTCTAGGCAATAAGCCACCTCTACCAGACAGCATTTGGCTAAAGCTCAGTCTAGAAGTTGCCGGCGGGACAATCAGCTTCATGATTCTGATATTCAGTATGTGTTGGACGGAGGTGCCCTGCTTCATAGACTGCTTTGGCCATTCTTTTGGTTCAGCTACATTCATAGATCTATGTGGTCTTTACTGTAATTATGTAACAAAGCAACAGTTGTGTTTGACGGATACAGCAATAACTTATCGACAAAACAGATGACGCAACACAGAAGATCATTGCATGGGTAAGATTGGTCCTACTGTTACGCAGGGAATAAAGGTCGCTCAGAAGAAGGAGGTGTTTTTTTTAATACCAACAATAAAGAACGCTTTTTAACTATGCTAAATGAGAGCCTTTGCCAAAATCATCCTGCAGACAGTGATGCTGTAAAGACGGCCGTCCAGTCCGCGAGCTAGAGCCCAAACCAGCGTACTTATTGGGAATGACACTTACTTGAGAATCCTTTTTTTATTTCACGCCGACGCTAACACTGATGATGTTTACTTAATCCCCGAGCCAAAGAGCAACTCACTGAAACGCGCCGAGTATGGAACATTAAAAAGATACAAGCGGAACTTGAAACAGAAATTTGCAATAACATTCTGGGCTGAGTTGTTCAAAGGCTGGTTGATTTTAACCTTGGGTTAAACAAAGATTCGAGCAGCAATTTCTTCTCAAAGAAAATGATTACAGTTCTTAAAAAATACTGTTCAGTTATTCAAGAAAAAAAGCTGTTAATCACAAAGTTACCGTTTAAATCCGTCTCTGTGAGGTTAGAAACAAGAGCATGGGTTACGAAGTTAACCCTGGGTTAGTGCTAATCGGCTTTTGAACAACTGGGCCCTGTTTATTCAAGCAGTACTTGAATGTGACACCATTCATAAATCACTTATTCGTGTGGCCCATAAGGCGGCAAATGTGAATGAGAACATACAGTAACGCATATTTGGTTTCTTGCTCAGCTAAGCCTTTTTTTAGTTTTCTTTGCTTGTTTATTTATTCAGTTTATTTGTTTTTTTTTTTAAAACACATGGGTATCTAAAAAAAATCTAAATCTACTAATGGAAGTAACCTTGTGTTCCATTATCACCTCATATTATCTTTATTCACGTCTTATAAGGTATTATACTTGTAGTTAAGTTCTAACACCTGTATGCACAACGGAGAAGTTTGTCATTTTAGCCAGTTAAGCAAGTGCACTGTTTGTACTTTTTCTTGGAAGCATGTTGATCAGTTATATAATTTGCTAAAACCGCAGTGATCTGCAAAACCATCGATAATACAAATATCTTTTTACCTTCATTTGGATATTTTTTCCTTTTCTTTTAAAAAAGGCCCATTCCTAGTTTACATTAGGAGAACGTTTAGTTCAGTTTGTGCCTTTCAGTCCCATATCTTTAGTCTAGTATCTTAAAATGATAAATGATCTATATGTGGCAGTTGATTTTCGGCCTGTACTTTTTCGGCTGTAACTATTACATTATAGTGAAAAATATCGTCTATTGGGGATGAATCCATTGTAAATCATGTGTCCGTTAAAACGTTAACGAATTGCCGTGAAAACAGACGTGCTTAAAACCGGCTATTTCCGTCCCAGCCACGTTTTCATGTCACAGGAGAGAGCTTTCCCGTGCAATAATTTTTTAGGACTTTGAGTATGTTATTTAGAGTAGCCGTCTTGTCTATATTTCAGAAGATAAACCTTCTGCAATTAGCGGTAAGTCAAATCATAAAATGACTGGACTACTTAAGGAATTTTACTTCCGCCCCCAAGGATGAGTGATTACTTCCTGTAGCCAGAGAAAAAAAGGACGAAATTAATTCAATGAGCTCTTTTCCCTAAGGCTCACTGCGACAGCAATAACGAAATTGCAAAAAGAAACTGCAATTTCATTATACTTACCGTATCATGGCAGACTGAAAGACACTATGTTAGATGGTTGGCAGATTCTTATTTAAAAACTAGTACCTGTCTTCTTACACCTGCACACAACACTTTATGTCGTAATAGTCAATTTTGCAATACAAAAACTTCCAACTACGTCGTTTATAGTTCGTTCAATCAGACTGTCATTACCATCGACTCCTACCCACAATCCAATTATATCGTATTTCTTCATGAGAGAATTAAATCCGTGAGATATGAATTGGGCTAAACATAATAAGTTGAGATACCAGGCAACTATTGTTTGACTGAACTAGCCTTTCTTCTGAAACTAGCCTTTCTTCTTCCAAGCTTTTTGTTTATTTTGAACATCGAGAGGAAATGACGAACTAACTGACTAAAACCAATTTGCCATCAGTTAAACCGCCCAACCAATATAATTATTTTACTAAAACATACAGTTAATTCATTGAATATACTAATAATAAGAGTTCCTAACGACAACATCAATCCTTCATCAGCAATCTTTAAACTCGGATTTTCAGTAGAGTAACTAAGGAGCTAATCTTCTTCGAGATTGATAAGGCACACAGCACATTTAAAAATTCCAACTGACTGTAGGCAAACCAGTTGGCTATTTACAAAGACCTGGTGGGTTTGATTCAGGGATCGTCAACACAAATCGGCAGACAGTGCCGAATCAGAGTAAGATTTGAACTCATACATCACATAACCTGCTGGCCCCTTGCGTCACGTTGCCTCTTGCCCCAACATCAACAATAAAAATAAAACAACAATACAATAACAATAATTAAAACTAATGTCTACAAGAATGTTTCATTACCGTTGAATTTTAAAATTAAATTTCAGTTTTGAAGGTCATCATGACGAACGTTTATAAGTAATGACGGAACCCAAACTAAACGAGGTTTTTATTTATTCTTTGAGAATTATGCTGATTATTGTGATGATTAACTTACGTTTTGAGAACGTCAAGTGCAAACCAACCATCACGTTTGCACGAACAACTTGTGAGGCAGACATACCGTGCGTCTAACGCCCAACGTTTTACATGCAGATAATTCCATTATTCGGATTCATCCACGCATTGCTAACAGTCACTATAGTCTAAATAATCCTTCATTATGAGTCATTTCCTGCGGAACATTCAAACTGGTGTATATGTTAATTCATCACAATGGCCTCAGCTCCTCCGTCCATGAAATCAGGATACATACAGCAACGAAACCGGCCAAGCGGATGTATTTCAACAAAACTTACACAAGCTCAGTAATATTGTTTTGTTGTTTTGTTTCGAATACCATAAAAAAAGTATCGAAAGAGGTAAGAACTGAATTATCTTAAAATGGATTTCTATTTTACAGGAACCAACTAGGTATTATACTAACCAATCGGATTTAATGGAGCCGAAACCAATTCTAGAACTGCACACAATTTAGGCATCCTGCTGATGAACAGTAACTGTTTTGCTATTTATTTTCAGCAGCATTCTAGTTATGTCTGTTCAGATGTCTAATTTACTATAATCAAGGTATTATACTAACCAGAGTGTGGAACTATAACTTCGGTATTATACTATTAACCTGCGTCAAAGAAACGCTGTATGTTTTCCAAAAGTTAGAATAACTAACTATGATATCTGTTCGACTTGTTTCCCGCGCAGTGTGTACGCCAATTTTTTCACTTTTGGAAAACATACAGCGTTTCTTTGACCCTGAGTAACTTTCAGCCCTTAAATGCTATCAGTTTTTGTTACCTTTGCAAGTTAGTTAGATTACAAAAGGCATTAGAAACTTACTCTTGTTTACAAATATGGGCGTCCGTGTATTAGAAACCGAAGTTCAATTAACGTAATGACAACTCAGCAAGAGGTGGCAGTGTGAAAGCCTGTGCAATCATAGAACATTCCGTTCTGCATTGTATATACACATGATAAGAAGTTTAAGATAGATACCCCTTCCTGAAAAAACGAAACATTTGCATGCAACGACTAAACATGGAGATTAGAAAAAAATTAGGGTAAAGTTAATTAACCGAAGGTTAAGGTATTTCCCATAAATGTTCAATAACTATTTCTTATTTTCGTTATTTTAAAAGTTCTCTTTCTTTTTCTTTCGTCATAGAAGAAAGCTATTTTGAGTCTTATGTTTGAAAAGATTAAAAGGATTAATTCACTACACAATGAAACTGACTGGTTCAAAGCCATGCGGAAACTTTTCGTGTAGACGGTTAAAACCTGCCCGCTCCCTCTCTCTCACAATCCATAATTTTCCTGACTCTGGGTGACCTGGTAGGGTGTTATGTTATTATGCCTTTACAACTCGATTTTCTATTATATTGCACGTTAGAGTCCTTTTATATTGTTATTCCGACTGGCCCAACACACATCCGCGGTCACTGCACCTGCAGCAAGATCAATATATTTTCATAACACTTGGAAAACATATTTACTTGTTAACTATTCTTAATGATAGTTATTGATATATCAAATAGAAACAATGATATGCCAGGGTTTTTCTTAAAACTACAAAAGTTTTCGTCTAATAACCTAACCGGAACTGAATTATTGAACTGTTAATTCAACTAAGCTGTCCCGCATACAGGCCCGGTGGAACGAAATTTTGAGTGGGGGGGAGGGTAGATGCGGGACTCAAGTAAAATGTCCTGGTGTCTTGTGGCTTTAAAGGTTTTATAGCTCAAGTTGTAAAAGCGCTGACCGTGCATTTCAGAAATCATCGCCAAGAAAAGTCATCATGCCTATTGCGTGCACTAATAAAATATTTTAAATTCCTTGAGAATCAAACAGTAGCCACATTGTATTCACAAACAACTCTTGAACTCACTTGCTCCCGTTCTCATTGCCCAAGTTTTCTTTTATTATCATGGAAATTGTTGTCAAGCTTTTGTTTTAACATTGTTGTTGCATGCTATTCTGATAGAAGTTTACAACAGCTGGCGATCGGAACACTATGAAAGTAAACTGGTTTAACTATCCTTTGGTTGCTCGCTACGTCCGCATTTTTCCGCTAGAAAAAGAAGGACAACCATGTTTGAGGTTTGATCTATATGGATGTGATAATGGTACGTATTCCTTTCATCTAAGAAACGCGTCACAATGCAGCTGATCTTGCATTGATCAACCAATGATTTAGCGAATCGATTCAGTGCGCAACCAATCAGTTAGTTAGCTACGAGCATCATAGAAATGTAGACTTTCGTGTATACTAACTGTAAGGATAGAATCACAGAAATCTGGAAATATGTGATGGGGCGGAGTTTACATAATGAGTTTAAATAAAGTATAAAATGACTCTGAAGGTCCCTCATACTCATAGGGCCAAAATATTTCTTTCTTTAAGGGTAAATAACTCGGTTTTTGTTCTAGCCAAACTATCGATATAGGATCGTGTAGTCAATAATCCATGAAGTCATTGAAGTGTAAAGGAGAACATCAAAAAAGCTATGGTAAAAAAAAACAGTTTTACAAATAGATAAGTTCTACACCGTAGTGAAAAGAAATTTTAAACTAACGTTTTGGACGTACGACTGTAATCCTTCGTCGGAGTAAATGGACTCTCCGACGAAGGGCTACAGTCCGAAACGTCAGTTTAAAAAATCTTTTCACTGCGGTGTTGAAGCTATCTTTTTGTAAAACTGTTTCTGTAGAAACACGGACGCAGCATTCCATTTATGCGGTAAAAAAAAGTTATAAAACAACACATGTTGTAGATTTTAAAATATATTTAATTCAATGTTTCGTTTGTTACAACAAACATCTTCAGAAGTGCCCGGGTCGTTCTGACCTACGTTGTATAATTAAACAATACACTGTACTTAAAATGTTTGACTCTGAGACTATGATAAATGATCGTGAGCTTTTCTTAGGATGAATATGTGTCTGTTAAAGTTAGGAAGTTAAATGTTTTCTCGTTATACTGTCTGCTTTGGTCTATATATCAATATATATATATAAAATATGTTTCCCTGACTTTTTCTCTGAGAGCCTGCTTAATACGGACACCCAAATAATAAGGACACTATTGCATGACCCCTTGATGTCTGTATAAACCGGGTTCCACTGCACTATTTTCTAAATTTTGTCCTCAGTTGAAAGTTTTGTATGTTTTATATGGTATAGATTTAAAGAATACTGTTTGCGGCAAAAAGTTCTTCCTTCTTAATAAATTTGTTGTTGTGCATAAACTGTTATTTTTTCTTTTAGTGAACTTTCCCCAAGTAGATGTAAAAATTATTGACGTAGCACCTGGTTCCGAAGGTCAAGTAAAAGTCAACTTGGAATGCCGAGGACGTGGAGCACCAGATCCCGACATTAAGTGGCAAAGCGAATCAGGCAACGTGATAATAAAAACTCAGTCAGAGCATAAGGATGGGATGATTGTGTCAAAATTTCCTGTGCCGATGCTGACGAGTTCTTGTTCAAGGAAGAACTTTAACAGAACAATGGTTTGTAACCTAACTAGTTACGTTTGTAAGGTGTCGTATCCGCTGGAAGTTGGAGGCGCCATGGTTTCTTTTCGGTCTTCAACAACTGCGAGGCTGAGTAAGTTTTGAAGAAAAGTACATTAAAACATCTTTTATTAACGGCTCGTGCATGCCCTATACTTTTTTCACCTCGCTCAGATTAGTGCAACAAACAGGGTAATAATTTTGGTAGTATCTATATCACGTGACGGCTGCACGGTTGGCGAAGTATAGGTAATATATCTTCATTCTAGCCATAAAGTCGATCCCCAGGTGTTCCAAGAATCGAACATTTGTGTGACCTTCTTTTCCGCCAAAGCTAAGTCAGCTTTCCTTCCTTCCGGGGTCGGTAAATGGGTACCAGCGTCAGCTGAGAGCTAACCTGCGATGGCTTAGTGTCCCATCCAGGGAGAATCAATGACTATCATCCGCTTAATATTGCAGAAATTGGAGATAAGCACCGGCTTCATTGGCTACTAGGCTAGTAAAGAATTTCGCTTAGCTAGCTCTATACAATAAGAGAGTATTTTTCTTTGTTTAATAATGCATTTGTCAATATGTAATTCTGAAAACTGAAAAGAAAAATTCTCGGTATGGATCTTGGCATCAAAGTGTAATACTAACAGGGTAATCCGAACTGCACACTAGAAACAGAAAGATTATAGTTAAACAAGACGCTACATAAATAGTAATAAGTATGAAAAACACAAAGCTAACTTTTTGAAAGTCAGCCCTTCGTCTGAGCAATTTACTTCATTACTCTGACGAAGGATTAAAGTTCGAAATGTCAGCTTTGTGCTTTCTCTATCGCGATAATCAAACTTTTTAACTTACATTTTTACATTCTTCAGGCTAGTTTCGCTAATTGTTTAACCTTGCCAAGATTGTCATTTTCTATTCTGTTATTGGAACAATTAGATCTTCCCGATGCTGTGAGAGATCTTCGTGCCAAAGCGATTCAAGATCAAACTGCAACCCTTACATGGACTGCTCCTGACCCTGGAAATGCTTCCATTACGTCATACACTATCTATTATAGCAATGGAGTAAGAGAATTAAACTTCACAAGTAAAACACGTACAAATACTTTTGAGTTGTCTAATCTTACACCAGATACAAATTACACAGTGAAAATTGTCGCAGTGAGTGCGTTAGGTGAAGGACTGCGGAATGGTGAACCATTACGTTTCAAAACAAAACTTCTGCATTCAGGTAGAGAAGGACTGTTTTTTGATACTTTTTATTAAAACCAATGGATAGTTTGGGTGTTATGAGATACAAAGCATACTTGTAACTATAATTTGAGAGAATTGCACTTGACATTTCACGATACAAGCCATGTTCCTGTATCATACGCAGGGACTGGGGGTGCGTCGGATGCGTACTCACCCACACCCCCCAACAGTATTAACAGCCGAAGGAGCTCTCAAAATGTTCTTGATTTCGAAGCTCCCTAGCTTGTATCATCCCCCTCTTCCTCCACAACAATTTCTGCGTATGGGCCTGTGTTCTTACCTGGCATTGATAAAATCAAAATTCACTTCTCAAACGAACAAAAAAATGTTAGAAATTTCTTTAGGAAAACAAACATAAATATTAAAGTAAGATATAGATTCAAGTCCAACTGAACAATTAGAAGTAAATGTTGGTCATCAGTATTAAAAGGGCAGACAATGATTACCGTGGACTAATTAGTTGCAACCTGTTTACCAAACAGTGGGTCAGTGGGTGCGCAATACCACTCTATCAAGTGCAATTGCATGAGATCATTCAGAAGTCACTGGTAAAAGTTCGACACAAACACCAAATGAAAGCAAATGAAAATACTTGATAGAAAGGGGAAACTTCTTCACCGATAATTGGTAGGGGAAATTACCTTTAAATACACTAATGAGCCTGAAGTTTGAACATCATGGAGAGTGGTCGGCATTTCAGGATATGCCAGATGAAGATTCAGTTTGGTGATTCTGTTTGTATTGTTAATAACTTTACCTTTGTTTTCAGAATCGAATGAAAGACCTGCAGCTACAAAAATAATTGCTGGAGTTGTTGCTTCTGTTCTTTTAGTTGTTCTCCTTTTGGTCATTGTATTTATAATCGTTTGTAGGTAAGATTAGAGTTTGTGCTCTTAATGTTTTAACTTTTTCTAAAAATGACGATATCTGAAAAAGTAAAGACTGAGACAGTCTTGAAGCTTGGCACTGAAAAGCAGAATTTCTTGTTTCATATTTTCAAACACGTTCAATTACAAAATTAGTGGGTACATGGCAATAAAGTTGTATTGTTTCAATGCCAATTTTTTAACTGCATACCCTAATTTCATTGATACCATAGTACGAGTGTCATATTTTGTCATTAATGTAGTAGGTACCGAATTAATTCAGCGTATTTTTGGGAGGGCGGCGGGCAATCGATAACTGGCGTTATATATTTTATAATAAATAAATATGGGAAGTATGTATCTCACTGTTTTTTATTTTTTATATCTAGGAATAGTAATATATGGCTAAATTTTCCATGAGTTTTATTAAAGCATTGGATTTAGTGGTTGTATCTAATTGGTTCGAATATTTTCAATTATTTGTGCAAAAGAGCTATGCTATGCTGCCAATGTATATTATTTGATCAACCAATATATACACAAAATCGCTTTGGTAGGCTACATTTATGAAGTTATTATAAAGAGAATTTTTAGCAAAGCATCGTGACCAAGACCTTGGTATATAATGACGGTATTGGTTACCGTAATATATTAAAAAATGATAAATTGGAAAAAACTGTTCTAAAATAGCAAAGTAAGAAAGCGAAATTGTTTCTGTTACCGTAAAAACACGATAAGTATCAAAAACGGCTTTATAAATAACAAATTCCTAAAGCAACATTGTTACATGATTGTTGTATATTTGCCACCATTCGCCTATCCTTTCTGATAAGCACTGTAAACACTCTTATTCAACTGTTGTATGGAATAAAATAGTTAACCGTTTTTCATTCCAACAAATGCAATATTCCATCTTTTCATTGAAAAAAATATATTTCAAATTTCACGTAACTTTAACTTTTTTACCGTACTTTTAAATAGGATCTTTAATACTAACAAATTCCCCAACACAGAAGTCAATTATAAAGAACTTTAGAATTCATTTCTAGCATTTTTAGGCGTATATATACAATCGTTTGCTTTAGGTTAAATGAAAGACCAAAATTAATCTCTTTCTATAAATATTTTTAATTCTTACGGCAATTTTGTGTGGAAAGTCTTATCTTATTTTTTCTCCAATTCATGCAGACGAAAGAAGCAAACCCGCTGTAGAACTACAAGAAAGGAGGAAACAAATTTATCAAAGGTGCTGGACAATGAACTCCAGATGTCCTCTACAGAGAGAGAAAACCAAAGAGTAAATAGGAGCGAATGCCGTGAACCGTTACCTTTAAGTGTTTCAAAATCAAAACCCTTATCGACAGAAAACGAAAAAGAAGAATGTCATACAAGTAAGGTTGCTTTGTTAAAGAACATGAATAGCACTCAATTAACCATGAATAAGTTCAAAAAAACCGAGCGTTTTCGGCTTAGAATTTATTTATCATTCTGAATTGTTGTTGTCCCGAACGATTTACGTTGAATTCGTGTTTTCAGACAACCAGCCAGTCGCATCAGAACCAGAGATTGAATCAATCTCCTTGTACAGCAACGTTGTGGATGAAACTGAAAGACAGCCTATTCCAGTGTCCAGGTTTTCAGAATTTATGACAAGAATTAGAACACATAATTTTGACAGACTAATAAAACAATTCCAGGTATGGGAAATAGCGTTTTCAATTTAGTGTGGTATTAACACTTTATAACGTAATAATAAAATTAGATACTGATATCTTCTAACTGGAAAATAAAACATTGAATGTTGTTCCGTTGGTTTGTTGACTGCGTCCCTGATGTTTATGAATGTATTCCTTATTCTCTTGATTGGATTTCTGATTGTCGCGGATGCATGCCACATTCTGTTGACTGGATTCCTGATCCCAATGAATGTATTCCACATTCTGTTGACTGGATTCCTGATCCCAATGAATGTCATTCCACATTCTGTTGACTGGATTCCTGATCCCAATGAATGTATTTCTTATTCTATTGACTGGAATCGTGATTGTCTTGTATGTATTCAATATTTTATTAACTTCAGTTCTTAACAAACAATGCTTTCTACTCCCCGGTCGCCGACGCTCTGGGATTTCTCGGCGATTGAAATATCTCTCAGGAAAACGTTTAACGTATTATTCCTTTCAGGTATTAGTTTTGAATCTTATGAACATTTTGACTTATACATAAACTATGTAAATTGAACTTTTACTTACTTACTTATCGACCAACCCTTTCTAAAGTTAATGGACTCTCAGTCTTGATATTTTTAGAGGAATTTGCTAAACATTTGGAGCTACTTGCACTTGACTCAAACCGTCCTCTAGCAAGCGTTGGTGATTTATAATTATTATATGGATGATAATTCGGACAGTGATTCCAGTCTCTTTTGATTATCTTATTGACTTTGCTAATCTATGTCAACATGTCAATGGAGCTAGACACCATAAGGGGCACACTCTTGATTTCTCGTGTCAATGAGACCTTAATTCAAGATGTAAAATTTCATCCAGATTTTTATTCTGAACATCGAGTTTTAGCGTGTAGCTAGTCTGAGCAACCCCAAGCCCTCTCGCCCTGACGTCACAGTTACCTACAGATCAATTAGGGAGTTCGATTGGGAAAAACTTTCCAAGGATATTGTCTCTTACTTTATTTACTCTACTGACCCTGGTTCGCAGTGATGTGCACATCACTCCACAGAGACTGCACTCTTAATTAAGAGTCACTAATAGCATCTTGAAGACCCTTGATTCACGCAACGACATTATACTTGTGTTAATTACTCGATCTCTCTGCTGTATTTGATACCCCGGACCATGATTTATTAGCATCCCGTCTTCACCTGTACTTTGGATTCAAAGGAATTGTTTTGAATTGGTTTACTTCTTACCTTTGGGGTCGGACCCAAACAATGAATATTGCTGGATCTTCCTCATTGTGTATGTATTCCATATTCTGTTGACTGAGCTCGTGATCTTTAAGAATTGATTCCGTATTCTAAAGCATGATTTGCTTCTAGATCTTCTTAACAGGATCTACGTACTTCTTGACTGATTCTTGATTTTCTTGAGTGAAATCCAAATTTTGATGACAGGATTTTAAAATATCTCAACTCATTTTTGGGTTCCCAGGACTATATTTAAGATTAAGATATATACTAACTATCTTTTTCAATTTTACATACAGACCTTACCAGAAGGGAAACAGTTTGCAACAAAGGAAGCAGAAAAATCAGAAAACGTAAAATGCAACCGTTACACAAACATGAATGCCTGTAAGTACAAGTGATTTTTATGTTAAGGAGCAGTTGCTAAAATAGAGGCTAAAAAATCAGTCTTCAAGATTCCCACACCTGTGTAGCAACCTTTTCAAATGAAAGTATAAAACTACAGTGCCAAGAAGGGGCTCAATTTTATTGGTTCGTAGGTACAACTCAACCATATACAACAACAATTGTATTCGATTTTTTGTCAGGGTTCCAGGTATTAGCACTTAATATAAGAATTTATCCACTAATATTGTTTTATAACGCCAATAACGATTTATAACAATTTTTATTAAACTTCGCTTTGCTTCAATAACATTGACTTGAAAATGACGTTAGCAGACGTCGAAACGTCATCAAATATAAAACATGTTATCGCTTAATTTTGTAGTTAAATGTCTTGATAGTCGTGGAACGAAGTTAATCACAAATCATTGAATAAGATATTGTGGCAAATAACTAAGAAGATAAATGTGCGAACGAGAACTTTCGAAGGCTTTGTTAAAGGAATCCACCACTGTCGAAGAATGTTAAAATAATACTTTTTCCTTGGTCAACATCAACAGCTCGCAACTGATCATTCTT
>JAOBBB020056005.1:0-14385 GCA_025331005.2 Zoanthus gigantus
GATGATGATGATTAAGTCCTTTAATAATCTGATAAAAATTTCCGAATTGTGAGGTTGGCACAGTTGGTAAGATCTCTGCCTTTTAGGCAAAGGTCCCTAGTTCGATCCCGGCTATGCCAAAATTTGAATATTTGTGTGACCTTCCTTTCCACCTAAGCTAACTCAGCTTTCCATCCTTCCAAGTAAGTAAACGAGTACCAGCGTCTGCTGGGAGCTAACCTGCGATGGATTAGTGCCCCGTCCAGGGGGTGTCAAAGACTTAACACTACAGAAACCGGAGATAAGCGCCGGTTACATAGGCCACTTGGCTGGTAAAGGATTTAGCTATTAATCAAAACTATCACGAAGAGTAAAAGTTTTATTTTAAAGTTGTGGGCATTACTTCGTAAAGTTGTTAGAAGAGTTTCCGCATTATTCTGGAAACACGATATCAATCGGTTTGTTGTTGAAGTATCGATTTCTTTACAACTGAGTGGTTGACAAGTTTGTATGTTCTGACTCCCATTAATAGTTGTTTCTACGTTTCACGAATCCAAGACAAACAAGAAATAGACTCATACGTACATACGTACAAAGTCACGACTTTCAAAGTTAGGGCGAAGTTCTTTAAATCATGACGTGCGAGGGCTTGGTGGAGACAGATGGTTCTGTTCACATGTCTATAGAACTCATTCATAAATGGCAAAAATTTTAATATTCTTTTGCCTATTGCCGGTTTTAAACTGACATCATGGCAGCTATGTTGGTGTACTCTTAACAAAAGAATCTTGATTATTTCTTTCGTTTGGGACACCAACGTGGCCGCTATGTCTATTGTCTTTTGTGGCTCTTTGGATTGTATGAAAACCAAGAATACAGGATTAAAACTGTAGAGTCTAATAAACACGAAAACAAAGTTGAAGGAAGTAACAAATATCTAAGTTTAAAATAGATGAAATTACAGTGTGTCACGATTGAGAACATAAGGGAGTTTTCACGTCAGACGACTACTGCGATAATTGTAGACTTGCTAACACGTCATCACGCAAGTTCATGCACGTACGGAGAAGAGGAACTCATGGAGACCGATAGCGACGGTGGAAAGTGAACTAGACTTTGATAGATTTTAATTTTGTTAAAAAAAGGAAGGTCTATGAAGAAGATAAGAATAATCAAGGCAGCGATGGAAGTAAGACGTGTTTTATGGGGCCACCCGATACTCTTCCGGCTACTCTAACTCTTTTTGACAACCCTCCAGTAACTACTCATCTACCCCTCCACAGGATTTGGGCTAACTCTAGGAGGGGTGGGTGAGTAGTTTACCAGAAACCGGGATTGGTCCCAGTAATTCATGTAGAAACCAGAATCCCATAAGTAGGAGCGAGCAACTCCCATGTTCTGGTGTCACGGCGTTTTCACGAACCGAATTACTTTATTTCATAGTTTTCGCGAATTCAGACCAATCACATGCGTCCATACTTAATCATTGACGTCACCGGAAGTTTGTATTACCATCAAGGCGAAACCAAAATGGCGGACAACAGTGAGGATGAATTGTCTGATTCCTCCGATAATTTAAGTGTTGTTTCAGACTTTGAAGTCTCTTGTAGTTCAGAAGACAGTGTAAGAGAGGATGAGTTGGCAATCGAACATGGTGGTGCGGTTTCTCGTCCTTTGTCTTTCCGAGGACCGGAACTTCACTTGAAATTTCCCGCGCTTAGCGATCCTAAAATAAAGTCGGTGAAAACGCCGTGACACAGGCCTAGTATGGGAGTTGCTCGCTCCTAATAATGGGATCCTGTGGAAACTTAACAGACAATAACTTATGCTTAAATCAAACTCGGCAATCATTACTGATGGATTTCAAAAAGAATACAACGATGTAATTACAGTAGAATGTAGTACTTCGTACCCAGCGGCAGTCCTTGATGACTTTCCTGTCCTTTTTGCTTAAAAGAATGGCTTCAATTTCCCCTGCATCGTCGCAGCTTGCTAAAAGATCACTGACCGGTGATGAACTTACCCCCTGTAATAATGATAACAAAAGTACTAATATACTACTAATATAAGTACTAATAATAGTGCAGTGGTATCTGTATATTAAGTGGTACCCTTCGAGGATTTTGCAACTGGCCACTTAATACAAGTCTTGTAGAAGATCGCCACACCAACTGAAAATACTATAATAATAATAATAATAATAATAATAATAATAATAATAATAATAATAATAATAAGGATCCATATGGCACCATACGTTTTTACTGTATATTATAAATTAGGTATTTATAGTGCCTATTTCTAGAAGACACTGTTTACACTCTTTCGACAGTTATAAAGCTATTTTAAAGTAGTTTAAAGTATTCCTTAAATAGAAATGTTTTAACCTTGGATTTAAAAATGTCGAGGCTGGTACAAATTTGAATATGAGCAGGAAGAACATCCCAGAGTTTTAGCCCAGCAATTGAAAAGGCGCCGTTAGCTTTGCTAAGTGTTACTCTTGAGACAGTCCTTGGAACTTCAAGTAGTAGGCAAGCCAGGGCGCTTTACTGTTTTTCGGCAAGTTGCTTTCAATGATTACAGAAGTTCAAGTAATAAGATAAACAAAACTTAAAGACTCTGACATGTTGCCGAATCAACATTTAACTTTATGCCATAGCGACTTTTCACTGACCGTTTTTGCGTGGACTTTAAATTTTGCATTCTCATACCATATTTTCCTATAATTTTTTAAAAATTATAAGATTACCTAGACGTTAAGTTTTTATCTCTTACTCGTTATGGTAGTGCTCAGCTAACAGCTTTTTTATCTTTTTGCCCAAGGCAGAGTCAGTTTCGACGAGCGTGTCTGGTACTTAGTAGTTGCTCCTGCAGGGTTTTGGCCCAGAGTCCAAAACCCGAGGAGGCAAAATAGAAGCCCCCGCACGTAATCTATATGTACAGAAAAGTGGGGGGAAATGATCTCGATTTGGAAATACTAGGCGCGCATAGTCGTATCGGGTAATTTTTTGAGCTGTCACCAAGTTTGAACAAAGGTACTTTAAAACTGACAAGTCTCACGACGAAGGTTATTTATCTGACATGTGTCAGAACTAATTAAGCCAGTAATAAAATATTTTTGAAGACGCTAAACCGAATAGGTTTTGAATCTTAATCGTTAAATTCTAATAAATGTTTTATTGTTTTGCTGGCTTTAATATGTAAAGTAAAAGCTGAGATATTTCATTCTAAAGGTATTTAGACAAAGACTAAGTGTTAGCAAAAGCAAGTGAAACTACGCAGACGTCGTTTTAAATCAATGCTACACTCATCTGTGAAACAAAAAAATCACACTTTTCTTGTTTTGTTTTGTTTTGAAATCTAGCACGTTCTTTTGCGTCCCACTAACTATTTCACGGGTTAAATTAAATTACCACACAAAGTATCACGTCTTAGTAAAGGCGGGGGCAGCTGTAGTGAGAACTATTCCTAGTATAGTTTTAGGCGGATGAGAGTCTTTCACTCCACTTAGTTGGAACTCTAAATCATTTATAGCACCCAGTAAACGCTGGTATTTATTCTACCGACCTTGTATAGGCCAATCCGAGTTTCAAAGTTTAGCCAATCGATAATCTGACACCACCACATGAAAGATCATGTTGAGAGTTGTCATTTTGACCAAGTTTGATGCTCTTAGGGTAAACAGAGACCAGGTTATGGACCTTGAAATATGGTTCCAAATCCATAGAAACTTATCTAATATTGAGACAGCGTCCCCCCAAACCATATAAACTCTTGATTTTTTTTATTCAAAAATGGGTAAACATACGTGATTTTCATCTCGGCTTCTTTCAAGTGGTGGGTGAATGATGGAATTTTACAGTTGACACAAAACATATAAGTATAGAAAATCGCAAGAATGCGAGTGCATTTCGTAATTTATGGGCGCGAGTGATGTTTTGAAGTTCTCAAAACTGCACCAGCCGAAGGTTAGTGAACGAACAAGTTCATGCGATATTTTGTTTAATATATTGTCAACATTCGTATTTTGGCATAAAATGCTAGTACTTTTCAATTTTCTGGTTGACTTTCCGTTCTGTCGTCCACTTCTGCCAAACTTTCATTCAACCAGATCTGTGCTGCTTTCAAAGTATTTTGGTTTTTAGAATTTTCTTTTAGTTGCTCAAAATCGTTTTGGTTTGAAACAGCAAAACGACTGTGAGCCATTTTGTTTTTGTTTTCAAATTTGTCGCTTGCGGTTGTTTCCATAGCACAACTTCCGTATTACACTCAATAACCTAAACTGCACTCTATAACCTGTTTATGCATTGGCAATTATCCAATCAGAAACGAGATATTTTGCTGAGAATATAATAAAACATTTTAAGATTTTACATGGTTTTGGGGGACGCTGTCTCAACAATAGATATGTTTGTGCAGCTGCGCCATTTGTAAACAAAACAAACATTTTGAAAATTTAAACATTTTAAAAGAAAATCAAGAAAAACGTTTTGCTAAAACTAGCAGCGAAGCTATAAAAGCCTTGTTTCCAGAGTTGTGCAAGGAAATAAAAAAAAAAAAAAAATACCTCCAAAGTATTTGAAGGTTTGGCTGTGTTCACACAATTTTCGTTTGTAGCGGACTCGAGCGGAGGGTTATAAAATAAATAAACCCCTTCCTGGCTCGCTGGTATATCGGAGAATATAATGTCCTTTTTTGGAACCATGTTTCAAGGTCCATAACCTGGTCTCTATTTAGTAAATACCCTAAAAGCATCAAACTTGGTCAAACGACAACTACCAACGTCATCTTTGATGTGGTAGTGTCAGATTATCGATTGATTATACTTTGAAGCTCTCCCCAGTTCTTTGCGCAATTTCGGAATGGTCTATAAATGGAACTTTAAGCCAATTCTAGTGGCCTTACAAGCCTTTAAATCTCAGAAGAGTTGATGTTTTAATCGATTTCTTGTGGCATTTACTTCAACCAGGTCTCCTATTATCTCCCACAGGGTTCTATTTCCAGGAGGTGGTAGCCTTTTTCACACAGGATATGCTCAAGTTGGAGAAACATTGTTTAATCTCTCAGTGGAGGTTTGAACAATTTCATATTTAATTAGTTATCTGTACAAGTAATTTAGTTCTTAGAGCATAGATGTTAAACCACTTGCCAAAAACCCTTCAAAGAAGCAAATTATTTTACGTGAACACGTTCTGAAGATTACGCCATTTTGAATTTTGTCATGCACTGATCACGTGTTATTGTATTCGGCGCGCTGGCAAAAACTGCGCAAATGTATCCTACTATCCTAATACAATCGAATTTGATCAAGGGCATGCACGTGACCAAGAATCAATCAATAACATTGTTTGTTTTGTTGAGAGTGAAAGGCTAGATAATCGGTGAAATGTTTCACATACATTAGTTTTTATTCACTATTGAAAAAGAGCCAAGTTTTTGATCTAAAAGCGTCTTTTAGCAATATTCTAAAGTCAGAGACAACCCTAGTATTTTATATGGTATTTCTTCATATTCTTTTATTTATTTCTATGTCAACTATCAGTAGCCATCCTCTAGTTCTTAAAAAGCCCTTTTTAGCTCATTCATGCGCGCGCATCCGCAAGCAATGAATAAGTATCGTGGGGGTGAAATGTCGACGGAAGGGGGCTGTAGACCGAAATTTATGGACGGAAATTGTGGACCGTAGACGGAAGTGAAAGTGTCCTGTGAGCGTGGCTCCATGGTAGAGCTTTTGACTTTCGTGTGCGCGGACCTAGTTCGAGGCCCTTACTGACCTTTTTTTTTCTTTTCTTTTTTTTAAACTTAAAATTTCCTACAATGCCTTTTTCTTACGTTATAATACAATTTTATATTACAACATTTAGAAAAAGTTTACGATTTAATCATTAGACTGTTTATTATTTTGTCCATTACATAAATGAGCTGGCTCTAAGAGCCCTTTGATTATTCCACAGGCGTTCGACAAAGACGACATTTTTCCCATCTGGGGGACATGTTTGGGTTTTCAGTTCCTAAACATTTTGGCTGCTGGACGTGAAAACCAGTACAGAGTGCTGACTGAATGTGATGCTGAAAATTATCCAATACCTTTAAAGTTCACCGCCGGTAAGATATCAAGAATCATACATGTCCAATGGTTTATATCAGTATGGGTAGAAGTGATAAAGATGGATTTGAGAGAAAGAAGAGTTAGCAAAGATCTGGCTAGAGATAGGTTAGCTTGGAAGTCAATTTTCTTAAAACCGTCCAACGCATGCCAGCATGTAAAACGGACGTAAAACCGTGTATGATGACGATGATGATGATGATGATGATGATGATGATGATGATGATGATGATGATGATATGTAGTAGTGTTGAAACAGCACCGAGAACTTTATTTTTTATCATTGTAAAGACTGCTGACCTGTAAGTAGCGAAACAAAAAGGCTCTGATGAAACACGCAGAAGGGACAAGTAAAACTTGTTTTAACGTCTTAGACTCCATAGTATTCACGCTTATTAGTTGCAGCGACCAGGCCTTTGATAAATGAACTTTTTGACACTTCTAGCCTGTGAAATTGGCAGAAATCAATATTTTGCCGGCCTCGACCAGAGGACTGGGTCCGATTATCAGGTGGAGATTGTCGGTAATTTGTCGTATAAGGGGTGAACCGTTAAGAATTTAAATCAGTCTAGGTTCAACTATCTTTGCCATCCCCCTTGCTCCCTTAACCTCCATAGGGGAGTTGCACTTGCAAAGGGTTTGGTTTCTTCATTCCCGCAAGCCTTTGGGTTATCGTATCGTTTTCTTTTTCTCTTGAGTTGCTTTCCGATAATTTGTTTTTGTAAATTAGAACTATCAAGCAGGTAAACATATTTTTATGTGAGAGCAAAGCTTCTATCTAAACCGGCTTGTGGCGCTGGCTATCCTGCATGTACAGTTGTATCGTGATTGAGTCATGGCTGCGATTTCTCTTATTTTAATGGTAGTTTAGTCAAAATATCCGCCATTACTCAACATTAGCACATTAAATCTACGTTGAATAGGCATGCGCTTTAGCAAAACAGCAACACTAAAAAAAACCTCAAAATATAGTAAAATACTTTCCGTGATGTCAGCGGTCGCTGTCTATAATTTTATAATCATATCTACATGTATTTGACATGATTTCACCCCATGTAAGCTAATCCGTGACAGTCATGGACACCGCATTAATGATGCAGTACCCCAGATCCCAGGTGCTGGAGTCAAGATTCCACCTCATTGGATTCAGGATTCCATGATGCAGTACTCCAGATCCCAGGTACTGGATTCAAGATCCCAACTCAGTGGATTCCGGATTCCATGATGTGGACTCCAGATCCCAGGTACTGGATTCAAGAGTCTACCTCAGTGGATTCCGGATTCCATGATGTTGACTCCAGACCCCAGGTACTGGATTCAAGATTCCACCTCAGTGGATTCCGGATTCTTTGATGTGGACTCCAGATCCCAGGCACTGGATTCAAGATCCCACCTCAGGGGATTTCGGATTCCATGATGTGGACTCCAGATCTCAGGTACTGGATTCAAGATCGCAACTCAGTAGATTCCGGATTCCAAAAGGTCTGCTTTCCGGGATTCCGGATTCCTAGATCTGAATTCGGGATTTCAAAAAGTAAGATTCCGGATTCCGAATTCCACGAGCAACTGTTTCCTGGATTCTGGAATCCAGAGTACATTACATAGGGTGAATGATTGAAATGGCTGGTCAGCCAACCAACCTAAGACGGTCTTACAGCTCAACCCCAGTATTGCATAGTTTTCATCTAGCTATGCGTCGTTATATTTTATGAGGTCCTGAAAGAATTCAACGTATTTTTGGATTTCAGCTTCACAGCACAGCAGATTGTTCGGTGATGCACCAGAAAACATCATAGATTCTTTGAAAAATCAGAATATTACAATGAACAACCATGGAGGTTGTGTTCTGGACACTGTAAGTTTAACCAGTTGATATTAGGCAAACTTTTAATGTAGCCTTTGTACTTGATTTTGGATTGTACTTCGTGTATAGAGGAAATAGATTTTAACCAATCATAAAAAAGATACATTTTATGTTTCATTTACAATATTTCTGGTTGAGAAACGAAAAGAAAAATATCAAAAGTTGTTTACCTCCTGGGTGGTGAATATGTCCAATAGCGAACCAATCATAAATCAAATACAAATAATACTTGGCCGAAGATAAGCTGAAGATAAGCATCGTATCGCTGCTTAAGGGAGTCTGTTTGTATGATACCAGATCGAGTTTGATCCGGAATGAAAAACAAAATTTGGTACCGTGTTTATATGAAAGTGTTTCTGAACGAACTTGTACTCGAACAAAGCCCAGCAAGGTAGAGAGCCCGCAAAAGGACAGCAGAAAACCAAAGAAAAACAAGACTACGCGTGCGCTGACCGGGACGTGAGCCGGTCTCGTTCCGGAATGAGCTTCGATCTCCATTATATGATTCCGGGATAGGATCTCGCACTGGAATGAAAGTTTCGATCCGGAAAAGAACCGGTGCGAACTCGATCTGGAATGACTTCAATTTCTTCCCCGAGTCATGTAAACACTGTATGCTCAAATGAATTACAAGAGGGGGAATGGAAAAACCGGAGCAAGCTGATTCCGGATTGAAACTCGACCCGGTATAATGTAAACACCCCCTAAAACTTATTCTAGCAAACGGTTGATTGCAACCGACAAGGAACGGACTTTGGAACTACTGGTTGATGGTAAGCGAAATCTCGTGCATTAGGCAAACTGGCCGCATTTTTAAGAACTTACGTTTGAAAGTCTTACCTCAAGGTAATGATTGCGTTTCATACTTGCAAATAACGCATCAGAAGGACACCAACCAATCGTTTTATGATTTAAACGTGCTTGGTCTGGTTTACCGCCGCTGCAAAATAGATAGCAAAACCGCAGTGAATAATGTGGTGGTATTTACACTGCAGTAATATGAAGCTATGAGTCAAACTACACAGTGATGACGTTATGAATGCCTGCATGGTCGCCGTGGTTCTGCACTAAATGTGAATAATTGTTTGCACGCCGGTACAGCCTCAATTTCAATAACCATTTTACACTGCAGGGTGGTAATCACAGACCCACTAAGAACGACCTGCTCTCCTAGTTGTGGTTTCATAACTTAATTACTTAGAGTGCTGAAACAGTACCGCAAAGGGCATGGGCTCGTTTGCCGTTATTTTAAAACCTAACATTTATTATAGGTTTCTTTTTTGCAATTTCTTAAATAAAGGTGTGCAGTTAAGAAAGGAAATACAGTAATTGTGTTTACAAAGTTTCGATCATCCTCAGGGACTTACAAACATGAAGTTAAACCAACGCTTGTTTTTGAGTCAGTGAAAAAATCACTGACTCAGGTAGGATTTGAACCCACGACCTTCGGGTTACTAGTGCGCCGCTCTATCAGCTGAGCTACTGAGTCAACTGGGAGGGGTGTGTGGATTACAAATCTAGTCATATGTGAACGTAGAATATATCTATGATAGTGTCTATCTTAAGACACTAAGACACTAGTTAAGACACTAGTTGTTAAAATAAAGACATAAGTAATTTGAAGTATCTTACAATCTGGTGCTAAACATTTTCTTCGGAAACAAGGCTTCGCTTGTGAGGCCGACCGGTCCATTGCATTCATCAACCCCTAAACTGCATGCTAAGTAATTTAACAGCACCACAATAACGAAACAAACTGTATTTCTGTTGAAAGCCATACTGCTTAAACCTCGAGACAACAGGTTAACCTGTAGAAAGAAAACTGTTTTTGATAAGTGCAGCCAGAGCGAATTAAGTGAATAGGAGTGGACTAAGGAGTGTACTCGTGTGTAAAGCGGGTCCTCGGTTTACGATGTCCTCGAGCTACTTCGTGGTTACGTGGCCATCTCACACAATTTTTATACATCATTCTAAAGTAAGCTTATGGGGTTTCCGACGTAAAAACAAATTCCGCGAGGGAACTGGGCTCAAGGAACAGGGCTTTGTTTTAATAGACCATTTTCGTATTTGCAGTAGCTGCTTTCTATAATGACAGCGGACTCAATTTATACAGTGTTAGCCTCACTATGATGTTAAATTTTCCTAAATGCCAATGCATTTTTACACTAATTACAACTGTGTGTATTGCTGGAGGTGTGACTTCTCACTCTCTCTAAAGAGTATATTTTTGAATATTTAACAACAAAACAAGGCTAACACTGTACAAATTGAGTCCGCTGTCATTGTAGAAAGCAGCTACTACAGATGCGAAAATGGAGTATTCGCCGGTTGGACGCCATAATATTATTAGATTGTGTTTCATTCACTTTTTGCGTTGTTTTTTGTGGAAAGTTTTTGTTCTTCATTATGGCTCATAAATTAAACGTAAGTAAGACTTTTCTGATGGCAGTACGTCGAAGACCATGGAAAGGGATTTTTTTTTTACTATACAATGTTTTTATGTCCTAGATTTTGATTTTACTTTTGTGATAGCTGGTTCTTATGTACAGTATGTAAATTCCGACTTAGGGTAAAAATGGCGTTACGTCACGCCGTAGGAACAGAGTTTAAACGTAAGTCGAGGACACCCTGTTTTAGGAAAGACAAAACACCATATTTTTAACAAAACAAAGGCATAAACATGGGAACGAATGTGAGTAAGTTTTACATCATTTAAAAAAAACAGAGGCCAAACCAAAATTCCGTAATGAAGGAATTCATGCTAAACATGAAAGAGAATGTCATGTCCACTGTAAGGACCAATTTTAAGTTGCTATGTAAAACAAGTTGCTCTTAAATATCCTCTTTGTAAAACAATTTTCGTTTCTTTACATGCTAATATTGTCACTGTATATATATTTTTCTTTATTACTAGTTTACTTGCTAGTTCGCGCTGCGAAAAGGTGAAACATGTAGACCTTACTTTGAACTGTATTCAGTTTTTACATTATTTTCAACACTTGCCAACTATTCAAATAAATTGTGAGCTCTTCTCGGCAATATGAAGGACGATTGGGCAGCCACCAGTGTATGAGCTTCAGGAAAGAGCAGCTACTAAGCAAAAACACAAGGAAAAATTGATTCGCTATCTATTTACCTTTTTCCCCGCAATTGAGTCTCTAGTATAAAAAAAGTATAGTTGCAACAATTTTATTGTCAAGGCTGCTAGAGTAAACCAATCACGTGATAGCAGTGATGATACCAATGTTTTTTTACAAACAGATGTACAAGTAGCCATAAAATCACTCAACTATTCAAAGTTTGGAAACCGGGCTTTAGCATGATGATGAAATAAACCTTAGAGTTGGATTCGATCGGAACATAAAAAATATATTATATTTTTTAAAAAAAAAATTTTATAAAAAATATATATATTATATTTCAAAAGATTGTCTTTTCAAATCGATCGAGAACTCGGCATCACCGATGAACGGCGCGCGCATTCCTATTGGCGAGTTAGACAAAGGACTGATACATTTAAGGGAATTAAAAGGGATTGTAAGCCGCTAGTTTGGAATCAGTTTCTTAGAATTTTTCCTTCATTTCGAAAGTTGTTCGTGTACCCTGCAAGTGAGAAATGTTTATTTTCTAGTCCTTGAGATTTGTCACAGATGCAAAATCCATTTCAATGCTAACAGGACAAAATTCTATTTTTGCTGCACGTGCTAAAGTGCAAGTATTATACCAAGAAAAAGGTTTTTACTATAAATTTTTAAATTCCTTTTTTTGTCCTATTTTTGAAATATTTATCTGGTTTAGGAATATTGCTCTCCGTTTTACGGCGTGTAAAAGAAAAGTCCCTGAGTACTCATGATGGAGCTCACAAAGAAATTTTTAAATAAAGAGATCACGTGAACGAGTTTACCCCTTTAACGAAAACGTAGTTTAATCCACCTTACCTCTGCATTTGCTTTGCATTAAAGTTGCACAGTTTCGTTTCCACACAGAAAAATAAAATAAAATACTTCACGGCCGTTTTTTTAAAACAAAAAGATACACTTACATTGTGACGTCAAATATGTAGCTTCTTTTGTGACGGAGCTCGTTGAATTAATTAAGTATAGGAAATCGCATGAATGCAAGTGCCTTTCGCGATTTATGGGAGTGAGTGATGTTTTGAAGTTCTCAAACTGGCACGAACCGACGACGAGTGCGATTTAAAAACTTCAAAATATCACGAGCGACCATAAATCAAGAAATTCACGAGTAAGTTCATGCGATTTTTTCTTTATTATATTCTAAACAATCGTATTTCAGCATAAAATACTTGCAACATTTTATCGAACTTTTCGTGCTCGTACTTTTCAGTTTACTGCTTGACTTTCCATTCTGTCGCCTAATTCTGCCAAACTTTCAATAATGTCTGTGGTACTTTCAAAAGTATTTTGGTTTTAGAATTTTTTCTTAGTTGCTCAACATCGCTTTGGTTTGAAATAGCAAAAGACTGTCAGCCATTTTGTTTTTTGTTTTCAAATTAGGCGCTTGCTGGTGGTTTCTAATCTGCTACTTGTTTTTTTCACAAGCGCATGAACTTCAGAAATGCGTGTTGCTAGTGAGTATAATGTAATTTGGAAGATATAGACGGTACTGCAGAAAGACCGTATACAAAGTGCCATGTGATTCTAAGATCTGTTAAGACCTATCAACCAAAAATAAATAAACAGGCTAGGATATGAATGGCTGAAGTACTACGCGAAAATGAACTTGTCAGTGAACTGACATGAATGAAGCTCGGGACATAGCCAGGATCTGCAACCTAAATTTAGAAGCATTTGAAATAATAGAACTTTATGACTCCCTTTTTCGATTCAAATTTAATCTTTTTGTACCCTCTATTACAAGTTATAAGAAAAGTTAAAAAAAAAAAATTTTTTTTGTAGATGAGAGGGGGGGATTAGGACGATCGGATGTGCGATAACATATGTTTTGAATGAAATTGACCGCCTCTCTGAGCGGTTACAAATTACTTTTCTTGTGAAATTCAAGACAAGTGTAAACTTTGCGGTCTGTGAGATGTCAGTTGTATGCGTTTTTTTAGTGCTTTCATGAATGAAGATGGTGCTTTTAAAAAGTGGGGAACCGAAAGTAAACTTATTCCGGAAAGATCTCTTTTGGATCAAGTTCTTTGAAATTGTGAGTATCAGCGACGCAAAAATATACTTTTGACTTTTATAGTTTAATAACTGATTAACCACGCGGACACTTTTAAAATTCACACTGTCACTGTTCCGGTCGGTTGTTGTGTTTTGATTGAATTCAGACTAATCATAGTTCTTGTGAAATTCATTTGAAGTTTTTTACCAATGTCCCTCAATCGTGATCGATGGTGGCTGGGCTACGAGCATAACCCTTGCGAGAAGGAAACCTTGCGAGAGACTTTTTTAATATTTAAAGTATTTTTCATAGATACCTGTGAATACGGACAAATTAAACCATCTGTTTGTCGAATATGAACCCGGCCAGAAAAAGTGGAACAATTTATTTCATGATTGGAACCTTTGTTGCGGAAGAATGGCGACCAAACTTTCGAAAATCTCCCGTTTTCGTGGTCTAGCGCGTAGCCATTAAAAACGGTGATAAAACGCTGTTGTGGACGAAAATCTCTTTTATGCGTTTTCGATAAAAATGAAAATGGAGGTCACTCAAAAACACATTAGTGTGGACATGGTATTAAAAACAAATAGACACAGTTTATCGGTCGACCTTTATGATACCAAAAATCGTTACATGCAGAGGACCGCGCGCCAAATAAACTTTACAGATAACATCCAATAACATATGAACTTGAAAACTTCGTTATCAGTTTCTGTCTTTTATTACGTGTTAAAACACGTCCGGCGTGACAACTTTCATTTATGAATGACAAAATTGGAACAATTCACTAACTTAAAAACAAGTCTTGGCACGAATGACAAAACGAGCAACAATGTAATGGAATTCCGGTTACACGATTGAAGCATCTTTTACTTTTCAATGATTAAAAATTTTAGCGAAAATATAAAGTAAATAATTTAAGTAATCAAGAGAATATTGAATAAAAAACGCAACCAATGACTTTATAAAGAATCAAAGCGAGAGCAGGGGTTTCATTAAGGTTCGGAGCAGGAGGGCATTTGGATTTGGCACCCGGGGAAAGTTTATGCAAAGTCTTAAAAATATTAAAAGTTTATAGTCGCAGAGATGCTAAAAGCAGCCGGGCAAAGCCGTCTTCACAGCCGGTCAATTTGCCCGGTGTCCCGCCCTTAATGAAACCCCTGGAGAGAAATCGTGACAAAAGGCTTCGTACAGTGTTTACTCGCGTATGGTGGCCCAGGAGTGACACCCATTAAATTTTTTGGTTTGTGATTATTTGTTTTAATTATTATTTTAATTATTTTTTAAATTTTTTAATTGTATT
>JAOBBB020056106.1:0-14383 GCA_025331005.2 Zoanthus gigantus
AGAAAAGATGGCGGATCAAAATAGTAATGAGCCCCGTTTTGCTATAATATCAGAGGATTTCATCGATATTTTAATTTCTACATCCTTTTTGACCGATTAGTAGGCTTATACTAAAACAATTAGACCTCTCCGCCCTATAGACTACGAGTTTGAATAGCCCATTCGGCCTACGGCCTCATGGGCTATTGATTCATAATCCATTCGTCCTCCAGGTCTAATTGTTAAATAGTATTGCTATTGATATTGGTATCAACATTGGTACTAGAATTACAATCGTTACTGTTTTAGGAACTGTGCTAAAGTTGATATTAGTAGTGGTGCAGGTATTAACTCTGGCACCAGCAGTACTGCCGTTGTTTGTAGTCTAGATGTTTGTATTGGTAAATAAATATGGTATTAGAATTAATATTGATATTCCTTCAACTAAGATGTTTAACAAAAGTTTCATTACTGAAACAATTTTCTTGTATGGATAATGGTTTTTTACTGGAAACTATTAAATACTCGTATTTTCCATATTTTCACCACCGAAGATATGAAAAG
The DNA here is from genome assembly GCA_025331005.2 of Zoanthus gigantus. Classification (NCBI taxonomy): domain Eukaryota; kingdom Metazoa; phylum Cnidaria; class Anthozoa; order Zoantharia; family Zoanthidae; genus Zoanthus; species Zoanthus gigantus. The sequence goes on from JAOBBB020056106.1 coordinate 544, forward strand.
GTTATGATTCAAATGTCCCGGATGTACGTTCGCGTCCCAAACAAATTTTCTCGCCAGTTTTATGTTGCTTGTTTCTGCAAAAACATGGCGGCTTCTCGAGTTTTCTCTTTGTTTTTGTCACTGAAAACGCCACCATGAAGTAAGCTCTTTATATCTTCAGTCTGTTTTTTAAGCTCTAAAGTGGTCTTTCATTTCTAGGATGAAGCAGGACGAGTGAGCACAAAGTCTCAAAAGTTTTCACTGGATGGTACCCGTCCTCCTTTGGGTTTGTTACCAGCAGTCGTGTTACTAACCAATTGGTGCACACTAGTAAGGCTGCTTTCTTTTTCTCTAGTGTAACTCAGATTTTACTATTGATTGGAAGTAATCTACTGTGAAGCTTTGGTTGTTTCGTTTTTATCGTTGTTTTATGATCTAAGAAGGTACAGTATTTGGAAATATAATTTTTGTAAGCAGTGTATAATCCTTGGTACAGAATTGTGAAAACGTATTTTTGGCTTAAAATGTCATTAAATAAAAGTTATTTGGCTCATCTTCATATTGAAAGTACGTACTTACAGTAGAAGATTGACTACAAATATAGCAAGTATGTTAAAATTGAAGATGCATAGTAAAAATATAAAACTATAGAAAGCTGAATAATTAATCGAAAAGTAATACTATTAACCCCTTCCGTCCCAGTCAGTTATCTACACCCAACTTCTCCTTACATAACACATACAAAATAAGACATTTGTTAATGAGAAATTGAGAATTGATCAAACAAGGCAAGTACTAAAGATTGAAATTAAATTTCTCGTAAACTTGTTCAATGATAAGTATGAGCTCAAGTTTGGAGAATTTAACAATCCAACTAGGACTGAAAGGGTTAAGAAATCTTTGTTTTGTCAAAACAACTTTAAAACATGCCAATTGCATGTTGTGGTAAATTGTGACTAATGAATCTAGTAAACGACTAGCAAATGGTTCAGAATGCGTTTGAGTTTTGGCCATTTGATATGCTGTAATAGCAACTTATGAGGTTTTGCTTACAAGCGAAAGTTGCTTCTTTTTTAGGCCGGCTTAAAGTAGTTTGCTTTCAAATTAGGAATCATAAATATAATATTAAAAATACACAGTTTCCCGGCTTTTGATTTGATCAGCCGATAGCAGCAGCATTGTTTTTTTGCGGGATAAAAACTAGTAACAACAGTCCGTCGAGATGCACCTTTGTGCTCACATCAAAAGTCGTACGCATTTATTTAAGGTAAATCTTACCTAAAAGGTTTGTAATGCTGTTAACTCTAAGTTCAAACTTAAAATACACAACTGAAACAAACTGACAATCCAAATCAGAATGTTTTTAACCGAAGTACATGGACGAACATGAAGATGACGTCATCTGTCCCTGAATAATTTTCGGGGAGGCCAACTTGGTGTTTATAGAGACATAATCCATAAATCTCAACTTTTTCCGGATTAGGTAGCATTCTCCTTCGTCGAACACAATTGCTAAACATAAATATTTAATAAAGAGGTAAAGCATATTTAAAATTGTTTAAAAGAAAATCATCGTAACTTTGCCAATTGACTTTGCTTCCATCTCCTCCCTGCTACATTTTTAATGCACACAGTCTAGACTGAAGCACTAATAACTGACACTCTGACTGGCCATAAATACTTACAGATCCAACTACGATTGCTTGGCGAAAACTCTTCTGTTATCTTAATAAGGCTGAAATCCAGATTGCTAATTTCTCCCTGCAGCTCATGCAGTCACGGCTCTATAATGCTGCCGCCTCTCAGCCTTGGTCTTTTGGCCTTGGCTGCTGGTTGGCAAAAGTCAGCTTGCATGCTTGCTAGCACCAATACTACTGACGTTGTAAAACTCTAAAAAATCGTAAACTTGTTTTTTTTTAAACATTTAAAAATAGGTTATAGCAAATTCACACATGGCATATAATATGTAACGTCAGGTCCTTAAATTTCTAGGGTCGTGTCATGTTTGCTGTCGCATTCTCTTGCCAAATCCTGTGGCTCTCCTCTATGAGATGGTGTAGTGACAAGTTACCTGCAAGTGAGTTAAAGTGCTGTTAAGAGGGAAGGGTGGGGAATCATCATCATCATCATCATCATCATCATCATCATCATCAGTTTTTATTTCAAAATCAAAAACGTATTAATTACAATTAAGCTAACCCGCAGGTAGCATTAGTGCTAGTCGAGGCGGGTAGCTTACAGGATCGAGTTTGTAATGCTTCCATCAATGTTTACGGCGAGAGAAGAAGTGACGGGGGGGGGGATAAAAGTGGGGTTGTGTGGTGGTAGATATGGTCCTTTGAAAAACATGGATCTTGCTGATGTGAAATTCAATTGTCATGCTGGTCATAATGGCTGAGTGATTTCAGTGTACAGAAAAGAAGTCGAGTACCTTGGGTTTCCAAACTAGGGCAAACATTGCAGATTATTGCATTCATTTTATTGTTTGTATAAAATTGATAGTCCTGTGGTCGGGCATAGTTCGTGCAGTTTGTATGATCTCTGCTTTCCAACCACAAAGTCTCTGGTTTGATCCTCGGCTCTGCCGAGATTCGAATATTTGCGTGACTTTCTTTTCCACCAGACATCATCAAATGGTAGCATGTTTGGCGTAGTTGGTATAAGATCTCTGCCTTCCAACCACAAGGTTGCACGAAAAATGTAAACTTGTGTCACAAAGTAATTTAATTCTATAACTTTAAATAGTTCGATTCGGTCTCTTTCAGCTTGCGCGTTGGTTTAGATTTTCTATATGTTAATCAACGTTTTTGTTTTACAGCTACATGCAACGTGTCTCTTTTGCCCTAAACATACGGGTCTTTGTTTGCAGCTAAACGAAGTTTAGTTTTCGCTCTCTTTGTTACTAGCCTTGCTAGAAGTAAAATACATGTGATCCTCTCCACTGACCAAGGGTAAGCCTTTGATCTTAGAGGCAGCTCTGCTGAGGTCAGGACAGAGGTCAGCGAAACGGTCAAAATAAAAAAGTTTTTAAAGAACGTTGCTATGTATTTGTAAAATGCTAGAGACGACAAATAACATTCTAACTTTCTTAATATTGTCACAGGACTTTTACGTGGCTACGTGGGTCGATGGAGCAGAAGATTTATCGCTCTTGCTCAGAAAGATTCTCTTTTCTTCCCATTGTTTTTCTTCTGTATATATGTAACACTAGGTATGTATTGGAACCTCTTTCTCACTTGGTGATTGAAATTTTTTTGGTTTTTATTTACTTTTTTTTTCAAGATGAGTTAAAGAGAATAATAAAACCTTGGAATGAAAACAATTCAAACAAAATGAATGATAACATTGTAAAATTTAAAAATACATTTCATAACTAAAAATGTGTCATTTCTAGTACTAGGAATATCTAAATTGATGATGACCATGGTCGCTTCTTAGGGCTTTATTTTTTAGACGATATATTGAGTAATGGGAACAATGGTTATTTTTTAAGGCAAACAAAATGAATGATCACTAGAATTTCATCAAGTGGTTCATATCGAGATTCCTTTCTCTTCTGCGAGACAAAGAAAGCGAAAGGGTTTCATCATTAAGCTTAAACGTTAGAGATAATACCAGTGCCAGAATTATTTATCTATATACCATAGCTCTTTGTTCTTTAGACAAATATGATTTTTCGAGGACCTTCGTTTGTAATAATTTTGCTTCATTACCCAATTTTTCGGTTAGGCCTAGGTTAGGAGAAAAATTCAGCTTAAAGTCTAGGGAAAGGAGTAGTCGACTACCCAATCTTGGGGACTACTTACGTATTCGTTCTTTTTTAAAACTTTTGTTTAATAACATTGAATAATTCTATCAGATACTTATGTCCAAATAATTGTTAATTTATTGTATGATAAAAAAGAAATATTACTTGTTTTTAAAAGCATACTGCTTGTGGGATGTGGCTTAATAAGCCACATCCCATCAAGTATAAATAGCATATGCTTGATATAGTGGCAATTTTGGTAGCGCCGGTGCATTACGCCTTAAATCTACCGAACGCGGTCTTTGTGCTCATTTTAGTGGCTTCAAATTAGATAATATTACACATGTGCTATCTCAGTATACTTGTTAATTATCATACAAACCACATTCAATAAGCATTATTACTCTTTCACTATCACTTGAGAAACTGGGTCTGTTATTAGCTATGCCATACTGATGAAGCCCAAAAAGGCCGAAATAGCTGTCCATACCAGCTAACATTCGGGCTTTTTTCAACGTTAGTGCTCATTTTAGCGTCTTCAAGTTAACTGCTAGCGCGCATGTAGTACCTTAACTTGATGTTTATTATTTGTTTGGTGGACAGGTCGAGAGATCAAATTATTTAAGTATCATGCAACTAGTTGCTTAAAATGATAATTTTCACACATTAACTTTATAACGATGTGTTCATTAGGGCAATAAAAATTCATTTTTTGTGAGTAAAGATTTCTTTCGGATCCATTCAGAATGCTGGATTTGCAGTACTCTACCAACAGTAATAGTAAAGATGTATCTAGTCTTTCTAAAAGGTGGTTCAGTCCCAACAAAAGACGATCCACTTGCAAGTGAGTATTTTGTAGTATAGTAATTCACAAGTAAAGGAATAGATATAGCTGGTTCACGTTACAGATCGTTAAATGGATCGTGGATCGGCCATTAAATACATCCCTGAATAGGTATACTAGTTCTTGTGTATTGTCCTCGTCAGGTCCATGGTTCATTGGTGAACTCATTCATGATCATGTGGGAGCAATGTTTGTTTATGGGCTGTACATAGACGGCCAATGGATACCTGGCTCATTAACATTTTATTACGGAATTTTACAGGTAACTTTTATTCAAATGTGTATCTCCAAGAGTTTTCCTTTAGCTTGTGTGCCTGACCCTGTATTTAATCATGAGATGTAATGAAAGCGCAGTGCTTGTGGGATGTGGCTATCTGTGCCATTCTGATGAGGCCTAAAAAGGCCGAAACAGCTGTCCATGGCTGCTAGCATTCAGGCTCACTATTTTTTATGGTAGTTTTATAGGTTAAAGCCGGCTACCAACGTGGCCATAGTGCCATTATCGTAGCTTCAAGTTAGCTTCTGAAGCACATTTGTGCTATCTATGCTTGACGTTGATCTATATTTGTTCGCCTGAGTTTGCTGCAATATTCAGTTGTGTTCAGCCTTAATGAAAACGAAACAAGTTGAAATTAATTTGCTGTTAGTTTTAATCGGTTTTTAGGTTAATTCTTTACGGCAACCCAAGTGGCCCATGGAGTCGGCGCTTATTTCCAGTTTCTGTATTGTTAAGCGGATGAGAAACTTTGACTTCCCCTGGATGGAACACTGTTTCATCGCAGGTTAGCTCCCAGTGCATGCTGGTACTCATTTACTGACCTCGGAAGGATGGAAAGCTGAGTGTGCTTTGGCGAAAAAGAAGATCTCACACTTGTTCAAATTTCGACAGACCTTGGGATCGAACAGAGCCGAAAAAACAACATATGACTGTTTATCACGTTAAAAAGGAGTTAAAAGGGATCAGTCAGCACATATTTCATAACATTTATTCGACTATTCCTGCTCTGCTCCTAAAGGTCGGCAAGAATTTGCATCAAAACACACCATAGATAAAGGACATGTGTTAACTTAAACCACTCTAACAACCATTGAATGATAAATGAGGATTATTTCCTAACTGGGACGTTGGGGTCCGGCTAGGATTATATGAATAGTAAATTTTAGAGGTTTTTATGCAAAATTAGTATGTATGAGTAAAGTATGTCCCAGTACTGAAATTTTGCCGTTGAAGCACTCAATTAAAATCCGATTTATATTTTTTTCTTTCCAAAACATCTATAGCTGATACTATTCAACTTACCTTTGACGTTTTACTTGGCGGCTGTGCTGGATTTCGATGGCCCCCAACCGGAAACAAACGGTTACAAACCGGATAACAAGGCCCAGACTCCCACCCGGGACTACTGGACAGCTAGACAAAAGGTCTGGGCGCACTCAAGTTTTACTGTTATGATGTTGTGGCAAGGATCGTCCGCCAATCATGTTTGGTGTGCTTATGGTACTTTAGCGTTCTTGCTCTCACCCGTAAAACTCTGGTCGATACCTTTTGCACTCTTTCTGTTAAGACGTGCAAGTAAGTTAAGATAATGGTAGAACTTTATTGTATTTAGGAAAAAATTGCCAATCCTTAGCGAAAGCAGTATCAAAATGCCAAAAGGAACTCGATCTCATCTCATAATGCAACTGTTCTTCCGATTGTTTAAGCGGGCAAAGTTCGAACGCGAATGAATATTCAAGCAGCTTGATCAAAATTTATTTTTTTCTACATTCTTGAATCGCGAAAATTGAACATGGATCTGGTTTTGTTGTTTGGAAAACAATTAGAAAACTGTCTGCATTGCCCACGTTAGAGAAATTAAAAGTTTGTCTGCAAAGCATCATGGTTTGTGATCGATTGTCCATGGCTGAAAACTGTTCCTACGGGTGGTTAAACATTTTTGTTAGTCCAAAATCTATTTAATCATATTAAAGAATTCTGTGGATGCTCGTGGAGTGACTAGAACTCCCTCGGCTTCTTATGACAAACATGACTGGTCAAAATCACTAATCAATAAAAATTGACTCGGTGTTTCTCGGTGATTTCTAATCGATTAGATGAGCAGTGATATGATTGGATAAAATGACTTTCTACACATGCTTTTTCATTTACGCAATTCTTACAGTTATATCTCTTGTTTTCTTTCGTACCAGCTACTGCATTTTAAAATTTGATACATTACAAAGTACATGTACAAATCAATGTATACACAAATGTACCACATACGGTACATGTATTATTTATATTGTCTAAAATCAGTAAAGATATTTTGTAAAGTGTGGATTAAGTGAAATATAAGGGATCCAAAGAAAGGTATCAGAGTGACCAAACAGAACAAAAATATGATCGAATTACTTTTTAAAATGCAGACGACAACATTTTAATTTCGAGTATGAATAAACGGTTAAAATAAATGAACTAGTTATCAACATAAAACAAAATATATTATTGGAATACCGTGTCACATATTTACTATTTATTAACGCTCTGGGGACAAAATGATCTATTCTGTTAAATCCTAATTTTGGGAATAAATCGCTGGGTGTTTTAAACCGGTACAATACAACCAGCTCTTCATTTTACCTCCCCGGCTTTTAAACAGGAACAAGAATTTTTGACACCTTTGCACCTTCCTTGACATTAACGAATTTGAATACTAGTTTGTTATAATCTTCATTTTCGCTCTGACTTCTAGAACTCGGTGTTTTATCGTTGAATACTGAAGTGCTTGATCACTAAGTACTGGGATCGTGGCATGTATCATGGAAATAACTTTATACTTTTTGCAGCGAAAGTACTCTTACTGTCAGCTTAAAATACTACTTAGACTTTGCCTTTGGCAAGAGGCGAACATATTTCTTCCAAGTTATAACGTTACTGCCATTGCGGAGAGAATAGAGAGGTTGAGCAACAATAACGGTTAAGAACAATAGCCTAAATTACTGAATACAAAAATTTGTTTACCACTGAGCTTTTTGAATTCGGTGGACTTACAACGTAATGACTAATGTCACACTTCAATCTTTGCTTGTCTCTGAGATTTCACCTTTTTGTGTACGCAATTCTTGAGTAAAGCCGATATAGAAAAAAAAATAAACAAGAAATGTATGTTTTCATAACCGCCGTCGTTATTGCTTCCGTTCTCAGTGGTTAAAAACTTAAGTGATCACTAGAACACATCATTGGCCCACCATTTTGTTTACTTTGTTTACTTTGTTTACCCAATACAGGCCACGTGGCCACGCGAGGAGAGCCGATGGGCGGCGCTTATTAAAAACAAAAGAAATTTTTGTATTGACATGAGATGACATATAAGTACATCCGGGGTCAGCGGTTTTAGATCATAGAAGTATAAAGATACGGACTATACAACTAATATATTTCTGGCGCTTTAAAAAGTGTAAAAAAAGCCTTGGAAAGAGTTAAGGTAAGGAGCGAAATAGATGTTGATCGTTTAAACGAATTCAAAACTGTTCGAGTTTCTGTTATTGAAATCTTATTTGTAGAGCTTTGAGCTAATGATCCTATTTAGTTTGTGGATGAAATCGAAATCAATGAAAATAACTTATTTTAAATTTCACACAACAGCGAATCGAACACTGTTCAAAAACAGGTTGTTTGAGTGCAACTACTAATAAATTTAGCCATTTCATTTCTATTATGACAAAACGTGACTTACTGACTATTAGCTCAACAGTCTTGGGTCGTATTTAAAGCATCATTTAATATTCCATCTGTGTTAGACAGTAGACCATGCAATTAAAATGCGTTTTAACTAATTAGTTCGCATTCATCTCGTGAGATACGCGCTTTTTTATAAGAAGCAGTAAATTTTGCCGAGGCTCATTGTTCTTAATTTTTTGGCTGCTTCAGTCTTAATTTGTACTTTTTTCTGTGAGCGGTTTGAAATGATAAGCAATGAAAACAAAAAGACAAGTTATGGCATTTAATGCTGATCGTCAGTATATATTCGCGTAGGAGTAACTTGAGAATCATTTGGGACAGTACTATACTCAATAGTAGATATGCATGATAAATGGGAAGCGGTGCTTCTGTGTTTTTATTGTGCTCATTGCGAACGTAAATTACAAGATTCAGTAAAGTTTCAACTAGAAACATTTTCACTTTTTTTCAGCCTCATCTTGAGCTTGTTCTTAAATTGTTCTTAATTTTCGTTCAATCTGAGCCTCATGGTTCTTATAAAGTTGTTCTTATAAAAAAAGCGTGTAGACAATAATACTAATGATTTACTGGCGTTTGCTTTTATCACAACACAGTTAATTCCAAAGGTCAAAGGTAGTTACATAAAATATGAAATGAAATGATACGAAATCTCTGAACATGTATGAAACCTTATTAGAAACCTTATTAGAAACCTTTGGGAAGTCCTTCGAGAATACCAGTTGTTTAGATAAAAATGAAGTGTGGAGTCATATAATATACATTTACACTTGTTTTGTGTTTTTTGTTAAAGCTCTAATTCTTTTTCTTAATATGATATGAGTAGAAACAAAAGGTTGGAGTATTTTGCACTGAATTCAACACATGTGAGATTTAGATTTTGAAATGTGTGTTAATTTACTCTGCATTTATAAATCAAATATAATAGGGCTGTGTTCAAACCAGTTGGGCCAGTGATTGGCAACTGCTGATCACTTTCACTGCAGGTACATCATCACCAAATTGCACCCACAAGTCAGCCTTCAATATAGTATGGATGGCTACTGCTGCAGGGTACATGTATCTTGTGTAGGTGTCAACAGTAGTAGTATTAACTGGTTTGCCAGTAAAAGTTTCATAGTTTTCTTATTCCCTCTGCCAAGTAGAGACAAAGTTCTTGCCCTTTAATACAATATACTTTACAAGATTAAAAAATAGATACGTGACGTGTACATGTGGTAAATAAGCCTTGGAGGTTTGCTGTCGAAAGAAGCATAATAAATTTATTTTTTTTCAACTTCTGTCTAACGTGATTGAATACTGGCCTCTGAGTGGTTGGTCAAATGCGACATCTGATTTTTCGGTAACAATGTTGGTAAGCCATTGGCTTACCACAAAAGCAAAACTGATTGTATATGAAATGTAAAGGTTCATGCAATGATATTGTTGGTATTTGACAAAAAGGTTTTCGATATTCCTACTGGCATATTGGAACTTCTTTTGCTATATTGATTAGTTTAAAATAATTATAAGAATACTCTAAGTAGGTGGTTATCAATAAAATAGATATTTATATTATTATAAATAGTTGTATATATATATATTAAAGTAATATTATATGATGTTATATGATATATAAAGTTATAAATAATAGTTGAATATTGTAAATAGTATCAATGTTTGTAATAGTTTAATTTTATATTTTGTGCTATATTTTATGTAAAGCACTTTAGAGCACTCCATAAGAGTGGTATTTGAAAGGTTGCAACAGTATCAAATGAATAGAGGATATTACATGCATGGTGGCACAAACATATGAAGTTTATTTCAAGTTAAAAAAATATTTCACGAGTGAGCACAGCGAACAAGTGAAATCTTTTTCAACTCAAAGAGAAACTTCATATATGTTCAAGCCACTGTGTAATTTTCTTTTTATTACATAGATATGAGTGTTTTTGAAAATAAATAAAAAACGACAAAAAACAAAGGAAAAACAAAGGAATGATGTCAGATTTATCTTCACTAGTGAGGATATGGAAAATATGTCATACTGTATGTATCCTGGATCTAGTTTCATATGAAATCTACGAGTGGCGTATTTTACAGTAAAACACTCACAACTATGTAATAAAAGCAGATATAAATGATCTTCATTCAGCAGTTTTGTATCTCAAAACTTTACAGCAACTCAACTGATAAGAACCAAACTTAAATTTAGCTTAGATAGGTTCTTGAATGGAGAAGGTTAAAATTTTAAATTTTAGCCTAAAAGGTTTTTTAAATCCATATTCTTATATGTGGGTTTTTATCTTATCACCGTAACATCTCTACAGTGATCACTAATAATTTGCTTTTCCTTTTCATCATAATTTTCCAAAATGTATGGGATATTAATCAAAATTAAAAACAACTGATATGAAGTTGATTACGTATACAAAAATACAAACAATACTTTGAAAAGAATTGATTTTTTCTCTGAAAATAAGAACTAAGTTTATAATTTTTTCTTCTAATTTCCAGCTTTTAAAAATCTTTTACTTTTCTTAATATTCAATTTTTTGTGGTTAGCTATTGTACATAAGTATTTTTGTTGCATGCAATTTTCAGATTTGAATACATTGTAATTAATTCTTAGTCTTGATTGATATTTGTAACTTGTTCTCAACTCAGGACTTTTCTGAATCTCACTTACATGAGAGAGCATCCTGAAAAAATGTTGGTATAAATAAATAAATTAATAAATAAATAAATAAATAAATAAATAAATAAATAGATGAATAAGAAAGAACATTCTATTTTTTAGGTTTGCATGTGAAAGATGTTTTGAAGTAGACGATGTCTGACAAGGCTGGAACTGTCAAAACAGGAGAAGTACAAATTGTCTTGTCAAGAGTTCGTTTAAAGTGGGATGTTTTAAGTCGTGCACATCGCTATGGATATATACCTTCTCCATCCGAGCTTATTGCTCGAGGAGTGGTACTCTTGGACGAAGAGACGCTACCTACATCTTGCTCAGTCACGATTCAAAGTGAAAAATTACACACAGAGTCCAAAGGTAAAGATGAATTGGATAAGGAAACCATAGTGTCTCCAGTATTATCACTTTTAAAAAGTAAAGGTGATGACCTTGACAAAACAAACAATGACTTACCTTCGGGGAAACATTCTGTCACGGATCAAAGCAAAAAATCTATGAAGAGGCTCCGAACTAAAAGTGGAAGGGATGAAGAAAAAGCATTGACTTCAGAGGGCTCAAAGAAACCAAAAAACGAGGAACTTTTTCAGCCAGACAACAATGCTTTACAGCAGGAAAATCCTAGAAGTGGGACTAAACATTCTGGGAAAGCAGTCAGTACTGTAGAGCAGAATGGTGCGGATCAGACATTCTTTAAGAATAATGACAAATTAATTACTGGAAATAATTTTCAAGGTAGTGATGAAACAGAGAATGAAAATTTCAACTTGGAGTCACAATCAAAGCATCTGGATGTTACTCCATTGATCACAGACAGTGACAAGACCAGCAAAATTGCCCTAAAGACAAATGTAGCCGAAGGAAAAATGGCTGAAGAGACAAATGTTGACAAACTAGAGGCAGTGGGTATCTTGTTTTGGCTTTCTAGACTTCCTTCTTAAATTCTCAATCAATCATTTATTCAGTCAATCAATCAATCAATCATTCATTTATTCAATCAATCATTCATTCATTTATTCAGTCGATCAATCATTCATTTATTCAATCAATCAATCATTCATTTATTTAATCAATCAATCAATCAATCAATCATTCATTTATTCGATCAATCAATCATTCATTCATTTATTCAATTAATCATTCATTCATTTATTCAATCAATCAATCAATCAATCATTCATTCATTTATTCAATCAATCATTATTTATTCAATCAATCAATCATTCATTCATTTATTCAATCAATCATTCATTTATGCAATTAGTCAATCATTCATTTATTCAATCAATCAATCATTTATTTATTCAATCAGTCAATCATTCATTTATGCAATCAGTCAATCATTCATTTATTCAATCAGTCAATCATTCATTTATTCAATCAATCAATCATTCATTTATTCAATCAATCAATCAATCAGTCAATCATTATTTATTCGATCAATCAATCATTCATTCATTTATTCAATCAATCATTCATTTATGCAATCAGTCAATCATTCATTTATTCAATCAATCAATCAGTCATTCATTTATTCAAGCAATCAATCAGTCAAGCATTCATTCAATCAATCGATTAAATTTTATCAATCAACTTTATTTAAAGAGGGTAACACATAACTGATAAGCTAGTGACCTCCTAGCTCACTTAAAACTATACATATGGCAAATTTTAAGACAAATACAACTACAAAATATTAGAAATAAATCTACACTAAACTTGTTTAATTGAATACAATAACATTTTCTATTTTTTGCCTGTGTACAATTAAGAAAGACAAAAAATGATAAAATGCCTTAATCTTTGATAAAGTCTCCTAACCACCAGAAAAGGGAACCCCCATATGGTGACCATTCATTGATTGTTTTTATTCATTGTTTGTCTTGAAATGTAGAATTGATTGCTTTTATTTACTTTGGTTTTTACTCCAGTTAATGAAACCCTATAATACAGATCATATGTAAATTTCATTTGCCATAACAAACCCTTTTATATAGTTGTATTAAGATATCTCGAACTTATATGTCATCCTTGAGGTGCAAATTAATATTTTTGTACTGTTTCTTTGTGCATTTTATTCATTTACAAATCAAGATTTTTTCCATAGTGCCTCAAAAAAATTGCTGTCAAGAAATTCAAAAAGAAAAGAAAAAAGATACTTGACTTAAAGAGGGAGGTTGAGACACTTGAAAGAAAAAACCAAAAATTAAACAAAGAGACAAGAATGATGCAAATCAAACTAGATGATCTTACGAAGGTAATTAATTATTTGAAATCTGTATAGATAATTTAAGTAACTGTTAGTAATTAAAAATAACTTAAGCTCACCACCATCACTACCAGCACTAATACCACCATTAGCACCACTGCTAGCAATAGCATCATCGCTAGCACCACCACCTCTAACTGACCACCAACAAGCATCACTACCAGTATTACCTCTTCTTTACTCTTCTTCTATAATCTTCAATTAAGAACATACATCTTGTGTAATAACATTGTAATAAGATACTTATGTAAGTTTTATACGTATATTACTTATTATTGTTTAAGGCAGTCATAATCTTTATTGCATATGTTACCTCCTGGTTCGCAAACTATTTAATAACAATAATCAAGCTCCAATAAGGTAGCTCGAAATATAATCCCTAGGCTTCTTTTGAACTGCCTTCCATCCTGGAGATCATTTTTGTAAGTTAGCATATTTATGTGCATGTACTATATGCATATGCCATTGTTTTACACAACATTTTTTTAACTAGCTTCTGTAATCTCCTTGATGGTTTATATTAATAAAATAAAGCTAAATCCTTTACGAGCCTAGTGGCCCATGGAGCGGGCGCTTATCTCCTGTTTCTGTAGTGTTAAGCGGATGAG
>JAOBBB020056158.1:0-14382 GCA_025331005.2 Zoanthus gigantus
CCCCACTTAGACTTAACACTTTAATCTAATCCAAAAACTCTGAAAATATTCAAGATGCTTCCTTTGCATTCAGTCTGTGATTTAATTGAGGCTTTTTCAAAATTTCGAACTATGGACGGCGATATCATCAAAAGTAAAGCTAAAAGCCGTCAAAAAGTGCCGTTTAACCGTAATGCCTCCTTAAGCACTGCAAAATTAAAGCAGCGATTGTCTCTCTGTAAGGAAAAAATTATAGTTGTTATAAAATACTGTTCAGATATCGATTTTCAAAGTTCAAGTTAATTCCAAGCTCAATTTTATTATTATTTTTGAAAATACATTATTTTACAGAGCTGTACCACACGCAAATAGCAAAAGCTAATCTAGGCAGATAGTGAAAAGAAATTAGCCGTGAGATTACATTTTTGTCAAAAAAACTTGCAATGACTGACCTTACCGCGTGAGTGAAGTTTGGGCCATTTATACAATATTTCGACTGGCCATTACCAGTCTTCATCAGCTTTTAATAAGACGATTTGTGTTACAGCTTTTTAAATGTTAAAAAAAAATAACGGATGGAAATTACAGACATTTTAAGATAGTGATACGGAAGATAAATAGTTCCAGATAAGATAAAAATAATAACATTAACAACTTTTAAAATAATTGGACCAACATTTAGATATTTTGTGGCAACTGTAAGTGGCATAACAAAAACGTGCGTAGGGTGAATAATGTCGGCTGGAAAACTATAGCTGGCGCTATTTCACAAACATTTTTCTTAAGTGTTTTTAGTCTATAATCACGCGTTGTTCCATATTGCTCATATTATATAAATAACCAACAATACTTGAAACTTTCCTTATAGATTATAAGTTTCACTTCTCTAAAATCACTCAGGCGGCGATCGCTACTACATCAATTAGAGTGGGATACGAAACTTTTTACCATGCTGAAACCGGCATACTTCAAAGAAATCGAAAAAACAACCGGACCATGAATTCCAATCCCTTAGATACTTTGTTTACACTATTTTCCTCAGAGTCAAACGGTTACAAAACAGAAATTCTAAATTTTAAAAGTGCTTTACAAAATTTATCATTAGGTTCTTTTGATAATATGAGTTTCTTTCTCAATTTTCTTTTGTACACAAAAAACAAGAATAGAAAAATGTAGAAATTCCTGTAATGTCTCATTACCTTTTTGCCATCAATTAACAAGCTAAATAGTTTCTGAACACTGGTATCGTCTGAGAAACTGCAAGTATACATGCATGTAAGCCAGAAATTTGCGTCACTCCGTATGCTTGCTTGAAGAGCTTCAAGCCTCAAGGATCGAGTGCATCGTCTCTGTCACGTCAACGCACCAATTTAAAGGTATTTTAAGTGATTTTTTCTTTAACAGCATTTTGAAATTTAGATTATTTTATTTCTCACTAGTATTATTCCCACGCAAGATGTTCTACTGGTTTACGCTAAGTACAGCTAGCTAAGTACAACTCTAGAATCTTTAAGTAAAAGTTTTAGTATATATACTGATCCATTTTAAATTTTGTATATAACGCTGGTACAAGCCATGCACTGAGCATTTTAATAGTACCGTGGAAGTCACCTTCATACGTGTAAGTACAGTTGATACATTTTGAACAAATTGTTTAAGATTCGTTTCTCATAACCTGAAATAACAGCCAGTTTCAAACGAAAGGAATGATTAATCTATTAACAGTACTGAACTCAATACTCAATATGATAAAACAAAACTGTTTTACAAAGATTATAGAACAGAGATTGGAGATAGAACCGAGACTTGACCTAAGAAGTTCAAAATAGAATCAAAATGGTGAAGCCTGACAAATTATATTCCACTCCTGTTCTTTTATCAGACCAAGTACTTAGCTATTTTAAATTATTACCAAAATATTTAGACACTTTACCTATTTCAAATTTTTTAACAAGCATTTCAAAACCAGGTTCACAAATAACAAGCAGTCGTTTAAGAAAGAGTCACTCAAGATTCAAATTGAGTTCAGCAAAGATAGATGGGCATGTAAAAAAAACAAAGGAAAACCATTCAACATCACCTGGCGAATACTTGGAAGAGATCGATGCGAACTCTGCAAATTAGAGAAATGTTTCAATATTCGTTCTAAATACTTGGCAACCCTGAACAGACGATCAGTTCGGTTTGCGCATCTTTCTTTTACTGCGCTTTTTATAATTATCCATAGCCCGAGTGATAGTTTGGTTTGGGTCTTCCGCCCCGCTAAAGTTCCTATCTCACGGTGTTTATCAGTACAAAATTCCACTGAAATCACACGTCGACCGGGCTAGGCACAACGACAGAAATCCTCACTTTCTCCACTAATATTACTTTCCGTCACGTGAGGAACCGATGGTGACCTGATGACCACATTTGTCGAGACTTCACGTGCACAGAATGTAGAGCATGCCATATTTGCCTAATCGTGCTATATTTGTCGAAAAATCACGTGTAAGCTTTTTTTTTTCGAATGTCGAGTAATTATTGATCGATTTTGGCTGAACAAATTTGAAGCAAGAGTCGAGCTGTTTCGTGCAAATAGGATGCATGCTCCTCTTGTCACCCGCAATAAATTAAAACAGCTAAAGATTTTTGTTAATAAATTAAAATAGCTAAGCACTTGTCCATTTCTGCAATTTATGAACACCGCAACACCTTAATCTGGATTCACTTGTAAAGTCCTTCCCTGACTAGTGGGAGTCAGAAAAACCCACCTGCCGTTCATTTGATCCAACCCCTTTATTGATTTATTAATGATATAAAAATAATTTATATGCAACCTTCGTTCACTGCACAAAATCTGCTCGCACGATAGGTCAAAATAGATCACGTGATTTCTATGTATTTGTCCATATCGCAACAACTGTGGTATAATTTTGTTTACACCATTGGCATTGCGTTTAACGCCTGGCTTGAAATAGCCGAGTAAATGCGCCCAACATGGAAGCATCAAAGTTTCGAGCTCGATTTTTACTTTTTATTTCTTTGTTTCTCACTTTTTACCTGCTTTGTTATTCGAACATAGATTTTAAACAACCAAAGATTGCTATATAATGAGATCTATTAGCCTTGGATTGCCTCGCAACAATGTTAAAGCTGGCGCACGCTTTCCATCAAGCCCCAGATCAAGAAGTTCTACCTATGGCAATAGATCTTTTGCGTGCGCCTGTCCAAGGCTATGAAATAAATTGCCTGATTTTATAAAACATTCAGAGACACTAGATTCTTTTAAAACAAGAGGCTCATTAAGCCTTTACTCGTGGTACGCGTGGGACCGGGGACAAATCCCAAATATGGCAGTCACTGGACCGAATCGCTAATCGTGACATGAAAAAAAAAGAAAAAGAAATCGAGCCCAAACGTTGACTCGTGGTACCACGAGTAATTATGACAGCTGCAAATTATACAGCAACTGACAATATAAATTGAATTAATGAAACAGTATCAATTGATATTTTGAAATTAATAATAATTTAATAATTAATTTAAAATTGATATAATCATCTGAAGTTACATGTACAAATGTCTTGATACAACATGTATCAATATTTTGTCACAATACACAAGTCATCTTCATTAACAATATGATCCAGTAGTTTACATTTACCAAAAAACCTAAATTACATTGTTGATTTCATTTTACTTTTAATTTAATAAATAATCCTTATCGTATCATGTCACACTTCATCATATACTGTAGTATATATTTTTGATAGTTTTGTTGTCATTAATAATTTTGTAATTATTATATGTATTATTATAATTTATTCTGAAATACTTTTAATGAAAATAATAATTGTGAAACTGACTTAAGTTCGGTGCAACTTCATTTAAATCTAAAACCTTGTCAATGAAGTTTTATTGATTCAATCTGCATGATTTGTAATTGATGACATATATTATCACCTGCATGTACATTTTTTTAAAGGATTACAATTATTGTACATTATTGTATCACATTTGTATGGTATCAAAGTTGAAATAATTGTATTGTCTAAAGAATTATTGAGCACAGAATTAATTTTGTATTATTTTTGAGCATCAAAATAAAAAAAAAATTACCATAGTGCTTCAATTTTGCTAATAAAAATTAAACATTGGTTTTTCTTAATTTGCAGGCCTGGGCCCCCTAGAACGTCAAATAGCCAACGAAATACTTTCAGAGAATGTAATATAACAAAGAGACCTGTAAATTGGAAGCCACACTATAGATATTGTTGATCCCAATATGTACAGTTTCTTGACAGTCGTCTGAGATGCACCATTTCACTACTACGTACATGCTTTATACTCACACAGACATTAAAGAACACTTAGCTTCATGATACAATCAAAGATTGATTAAGGGGGAAAACATTTCAAATTTTTTATTTAAAAATCTCTGGGACACAGAGCTGTATTACTGATTACTTCAATCCTAAATAAACCAGTTTTTAAAAGCTTCTGTCAGTTACTACATAATGATTGATTGATTATAGATACTCATGGCCATAGCTAGGATGTTTTCAGTGGAGGGGGGGGGGACGTGCAAGTCCTCTGAGATCTTAAGAGACCATTAATACTTCAAAAAAATATTTTGTTGAAATTTTTCAAGTGCTGATACTTGGGTGTGTTTTAACACACCTCCTAATCTAATTATTAAGCTAAATTCTCCGAGACTAGTGGCCTGGGTAAGGTGGCCCTTTATTTTTTTTATTCCCAATAATAACGAAAATCTGATATTTTAACATGTTATGTAGAGAAATCACTCTCATCAATGCAGCATCTTTGACAGTGGTGTCAGGACTATAAATAAAATAATTTGGATAGTACATGTACGTGCATTTTGATTGGTCAGCAAGTGTGTTTTCATAGCGCTATGAAGTACGAAAATGGCATGAGCAATGTAGTTTTACTGTCTCCAAGTTGTGAAAATTTACAGTAATGCACTTAATTGTATATCATCTCTTTTTAACAATGAAAATAATAATTAATTTTTATAAAAGAAATAAAACATGTTGTCCGTGCCTACATAACCTGTTGAAAACTTTGGCAAAGTTTGTGAGAATTCTGGAGCAGGTAAAAACCCTCAACTGCATCTCGGGTTTTCACTGATCTGCTCTCGAATTCTCCCAAACGTTCGCTTCAGTTTTTGTCAGGCTGTGAAGGCACAGAAAACATGTTTTACTTCTTAAATAATAAATAGATTATTACATGGCTGATTGTTGAAAATTATTTCACAAGTGATTGAAGTAAATCTGTGAAATACTTTTCAGCATCTACACACATCTAAATAATATTCTAGATTTAAGTAATTTTTTATTAATTAGGGAAATGGCTATGACCTTAGTGAAAATGCTGATTTTGTTGAGGAAAGAAACCCCCAGAGTACTTGGAAGAAAACCCTCTTAGATCAAAATCTGACTGGTCACTTACTTATAAATGAAAAAAAAAACAGATAAGATTGCAAATTAATTGGCAATTACAAATAGATATGAACTTTGCAAAAGTAATTTTGGGAATTTGTACAGGATTGTGCTCTTGGCTTGGTGTGAACAGTAATGCATCTTCCATCATTCTACTGCCTCAGAATACTCATGCAGTCATGATGGTATTTCACAATAATTCATATAAAATTGTTTTATTACATAGATATGAGTGTTGTACCAAAAAATAGACAACTTGTATTTTCCATACGAAGCTACATCCGGGATACGAGCGAGATATTTCCATATCCTCACTAGTGAAGATATCGCTGATGTCATTCCTTTGTTTTTCCTTTTTTTAGTTTCGAAACACTCATATCTGTGTAATAAAAAGAAAATTACACATTGGCTTGAACTTATGAAGTTTATCTTCTCATATTGGTGCCATTGTGTAATATCCTCTTTTTTTTTTTTGGGAGTGCGACCGGCTAAGATGAAAAGAATCCTGTAATCTGATTGGTTTTGTGAGCTGGCGAAATTTTACCATCTTGCCTGCCAGCAGATAATAGCAAATTCGTGACAAGCAAAGCCAACAAGAGTTTCAGTAGAAATAAATAAAAAAAGTTAAAATGTTATTTGCCAGCCGACTGGGAGGTCCTATTGAGAAAATTTGTGTCCTCGGTCTATTCGGCCTCGGTCATTACCCAAGACCTTAGGCACAGTTTTCCTTAATACAGACCTTCTGGCCGGCAAATAACATATATATATGTATTGAATATTCATGCAGCCATGATGGTACTGTATTTCACAATATATAATTCATAAAATTATAGTTGTATTCTATTTAATAATTAACTACGGTATTCAGTACTACCTGTCTTACATCCAAATCAAATGTGTGATAATAGCCTGCAATCTGTATTAAAGTCGGTATTCAGCTTTGAGAACTAGATTTTAAAATTGATTTTCAGCACTCCAAGCTGTGACTGTTTTGGTCGCCATGGCGAGTAGAAAAAATAATTGGCGACCAAAACTGTCAGAACGGCCTTGCCATTAGATTTTTTAGTTCACATTCAGACTTAATAAAAACTTAAGACCACAAAATTGTTCAGTGTCTTCTTCATTGTGGTTTTCGGTCTTTTAAAGATTTAAAACTTATCAATTTCCCCAAGCTATTCACTCATGCAGTGGCCATTTTGATACAAAGAAAGAGGGAAAACTGGGGCCAAAAGTTTACTTATTTGATCTTTAGTCTTATTGCTTTCTTGCTTCCAAAACAACACACTAAATGTACATCAATGTAGTCACAACATGTAACTGTAAACTCAAATGTTCTTTGGTGAGTCCATATCCTAAGATTTATTCCCTTTGGCAGTATAATTGATTGGACTGAGCTTGCATAATAATTTATGAATTGACAAAGTCCAGTGCATGACTCATTCAATGTTTGCTTTTTCAATTCCATCTTGGCACATTTCAGTTGTAAAACAAATTTAGTAGCAATCTTTGGAATTGTATCCTCGGATGTTAGTTTAACTTGTTGAACACATTTTGACCAATTCTTTTTCTTGAAGAATGGTCACAAATTTTGGAGCTACTTGGAGCCTTTAAATACTGTTATGGCCTGTTGAATGGTTTTTCATAAAAGTCCCAGAAGTTATCATCTTTATCGTCTGGTATATCTAAAGCTGGCAAAGGAGGTGATACTTTCTCATCAAAAATAGGAGTTTCTATCTTCATTAGAGAATCTTTCTTCTGTTTTTGTTTTGCCATTGTTCTCTTTGGCTTGGTCTCTTTGTCTGGTTTCTTGGGCTGCACTTTAGAAGAATCTGGGACACTCCAATTGGCTGGGAAATATAAATTAAAAGCTGGTTACTGCAATGCCTAGGAGAAACTGTTTCACTTAGAGTCAAAAACAACTTCTTACACATTCAGACTTCCTTTCAAGGACTCAATGACAATTTTAGGGAACTTGGGGAAGCACAGACTATATTTAGCATAGGGGTTCCTTCAACTTTCAAAAACAAATACTTAACATCCAAAGAAAAATTGATGATAAAGGGATATGTTAGAGACATATTCATTTTTATACTAAATAAGAATACTTCTGATACTTACTACATATGATCAATTTGACCTTTTGCAATAGAAACAGGAGCCCATTACCAGAAGTGTGATTGTACGGTACATCCTGCCATCAGCATAGTCACAAAAGTGTCTATTTTTGGATCCCAATTTCCTGTGAAAAGCAGTTATCATGACTGCCACAAAAGCGAACAATATGGTGGACAAACTATTGGCACGGTCCACGATCTCCTGGAGTGACATAATAAAACGTCACATTGTGATTGGTCAGATATGACACCCTTTGTTTGTTTTGCAGAAAAAGGAAATCTAAAAATAGACACTCTTGCGACTGTGCTGATGGCCAGACCCAGTATGGGAGAATCACGCTCCTGGTTATGGGCTTCTGATAGAACCTAAAACTATTATAATTAAAATAATAATAAAAATTAATGATTTAATAGAATCCGTGCATTTGAAACTGGACATAACTACTGAAAATAATAAAAAACCATTCCCCCATGACATGGTGTTTAAGGGAAAATAAAATGGCAATTTTGAGAAGGACCGAGAGAGCAATGGTGAGAGCAATGTGTGGTGCAGAACTGATGGAGAGAAATAGGACAGAGGACCTAATGGAGATGTTGGGATCGAAGGAAACAGTGGTTCAGATGGCAAAAGGCGAATGGAGTGAGATGGTACCTCCTGGTTTCCTTGGTATACTGCAGCTAAAATTTTCAACCAAATGGTCAGTTTTAAAAAAATGTTCCCCTATGCTGTGGTTATTGTATCCTATTTGTAAATAAAATACTTAAAAAAATATTCAATGAATATTATTTTTTTACCTTGAAATTTTGGTACTGCACTCAAATACTCATTCCATTTTTTCTCCATTTGTTTATGATGAGAATTTGCTGCAGACCATTTTCCAAAGTAATCAGTCTGCAAACCATAATATTCTTTTCTCTTCCAGGGAGGTGTCACACTTTTTTCATGAAAAGTTATGGTATTTGTACTTTCCCAATCTTCTTTACCAATTCCAGGAAAGATATTTGACCTAAGACTGGTAGAAAGCTGTTGATATGCATTTTCTGCAGTACAAATTGATTTCCTTCTTTCTGTTTGCGGTTGTAGCTTTTGCTGCACCTTCGGCTTTGTTAAAATAGATGGAAAACTTTCTCTTCTATCTGTATGAAACATTTTTCCCTTCGCCTCCGGCTTGATTTCTCTCCACCTTCCAAACCCATCAACAACAATCCGCCTTTGAAAACGGTCTTTTGGATAAACATGGGGAATACTTTCGTCGGTCTTTGGTGTAGTTTGTCTAACACTTGGAAACGTTGGACGAATATATTCGTCAATATCGATCAATGTCTCGGGGGCAACTATTTTAGCAAGAGCTTCTCGCCATTTGAATTCTTGAATTGACTCTCTTGCCATGTTCTGACATTATAATAGCAGTTGCGATGTCTCTTTATTTGAAAAGTGTTAATTCCCCATTAGCTACTGAAATACTATAAACAACTGAAAATTTCTACAATTGACTACATTTTTGATTATTATTTTCTTTTTGTCCAAGTTGGAAAAAATCAAAAAGTTTGAATCATATTTCAACTGAAGTCAAGCAAGTTTACCTCCAGTTTTAGGGCGAAAAGTCTCGAAAACTCCAGCAATAAAAAGTCTTTAAAGTCACTCAACAAATTATCATAAGGACCATTCAGTTATTGGCAAATAGATTTTGCGGTAGCCACAAAAAGGACATCCATGGAAACGCATCCCAGAAGTCTTTGTGAATGCCATGAGAAAAGCCTGGTTACAAATGCCCATCTTTGTTGACAGAAAATTGTGGTTTTAAGGGTGACGTATTTTATTTGTTTCCTTTATCGTTACAAGGTAAGGATTTACAGTTGTTTGTCACATTTCTTAGAAAAATTAAATTTTATATCAAAAAATACTCAGAACTTTTTAACTTTGAAGTTCCTTTTGTAAAGAAACTAAGGGTGTTATGTGTCCGTGCATCTGGTTACATACATGGAATCGACTTCTGGAATTTCGAAGCCCAAAACAATCTAGGGCCATGAAAATTTTGATCAAAAATCTTTACTCTTTAGGCATAAAGGTAAAATTTCCGTATTGGGGTGTACTATTGTTTAATAATGAAAACTAACTCTTTCCCAGACCCTAACTTCCACAGTAATATACACGATGAAACTGCATGCATAAATAAGTACACCCCAGTACGGAAATTATCCCGGCATAAATTTTGAATTATGTTGTAAAGATTTTTTTGGAATGCCAAGATGACAAGATAAGATGCATTATTACACTACATATTAACTAGTAGATTGCACCATTCCATTCAGTTTGTTTGGATAACAATAATGTTCACATTATGTGGAAGAATTCTTATTTGTCATGGCCAAAATATAATTATATATGGAGTTGATCCAAACACAGATTTAGTCAACTTAAGGTCGAACAAATATTTTGATCATATTCTATTATGAGCTAATGTCTGAGTGTTAAACAACACACAGGAACCCCAGTCATATATTTTAATGATGGGGGGTGGGGTCCGAAGAATTTTTTTGGCTCTGAAATATTGGTTAGGAGGGATTTTTTAAGGTGGCGAAAAAAACATGTTTTTTTTGGGGGTTTTGTAATTTTCATGAGTTCAAACAATAACACTAAGTGCAATACACCGCTTGTGTGGTGAACATTATGGGATATTTCTGACTCTGTAAAATTCCACATTACAGTATTTGCTTTATATTTTTGTGTTTTTGTGTATGCTAAAAAAAGTAGAGATTTTTTTAGGGATTGGTTTTTGGGTATGAAATATGAACCTCTGCCAGATCTGCTCACCTCTCCTATCATGAAATAATTATGTGACTGGGGTCCCTGGGAGGCAACCCAAGGATGAGTTTACTGTTCCTGTTAAGTAGTGCATGGATCGAATGTTTTACAGGTGCTTTGTTAAGTTAATTTCAACCTTGAATCAGACACATTTACAGTACTTAGAATGACCCAAGCACACCTGATTAAATTTTTAAAGTATTATAATATCTCTTGCTTGATGTCATAATTGAAAAAAAAATTACAGCCGGTCTTATAATTCAATCTCATTTTAAAAAACATTCAAAGATATCAATGTTTAAAACCTATTACAGAAATTAAATTTTCTTACTAACAATGAATTTATTAGCTAGTACAAAACTTTAATTTGAACCATCTGATCTTTCAGCATGGCTCATCGCTTGGTGTCACATCACAGAGCATTTTTCACACCTACATACCATGCTGGTACTTCAGCACACATTTCAACATCGTCAGTATTTAGGACTCCCTTTGATGTGAAAGATGAGGAAGATTTCAACAAAAGAGTAATGCAATCTTCAAAACCCACTATAGTTGACTTTCATGCTGTGTAAGTAATTAGAATGTTGGAAGTCTACTTGCCATGACCAGTTTTGCAGGAAAAAGTCCAACATCACAATTTACCATAACACCATCCAGATGTGCAGTACCATAATTGTACTTTGTTTGATTTCAGTGATGAAGATTTTAATAAAAATAGTAGCACAGTCTGCAAATCTCACCATAGCCAAAATAGTTCAAAAACTCAATAAAATTTAAATTAATTATTAATTATATATTAATAAAAAAATTTATAGAATAAAAACCAAACATTTTCCACTATATAAAGTCATCTTCAGGGTAAGGATCATTTTCGACTTTATAAAGCCAAAAACGTTAATTTGGTTTTTATTGTATAAAAATTTATATTATCCGTTTTAACTTATATTATTACCATAATTTTAGCGACCATTATTTCAATCATTAAATTGTTCCATAAACAAAACAACATAACCCACTGGCAGGGCCCATGGGCTTTTTGAATATTTCTTTGGTGATATGTATCTAGTAAGTGAATTATTAATAAGTGACTGAAAATGAACTCTAAGCAGAGTTTCCAACTCTTCATGATCAAAAAATGAGGATTTTTTACCAAGCTTTAAAATTATTTCCCATGATGGTTATTGGTACTGTATGAGCATCTTAATTAAGATGCCATTTCCTGCATTTTGATTACCCAATATTAAAATAAACTTACATTCAAGTACAAAAAACTTTAAGTTTTGAATGTATAAGTTTTGATAATATAATCATTCTGTGTCAGTATCACATGTTGTGTGAGTTCCTTTAAGTTGAATTTACCTTGCTTGAATAACCCTAGCCTGCAACTCAGAGAACCTTAACACTGTAAAGTACATCTGCTAATCAGTGCAACGTTTTGTGTATTAAACCTCCCACAACATACTGAAATTTGAGTAGGCAAATTTGATTGTTTTTTTCTCCATAACTAAGTAATTTGTCTGAAACGAATTGAAAAGAAAAAAATCCTCACAGGAAATGCTCCTGCTATGATAATCCAATGAGATTTTGTGTTGTATGCTATATCTATGCAACCAATCAAATTTGACTACCCGAATTTGAGTACTTTGTGGGAGGTCCAATACATTCATGAAATGTTGCACTGATTAGCAGACGTACTTTACAGTGTTTAGTTTCGCTCAGTTCGTCCGCATTGCAGGCTAAAATAATCCATGCAAGTTCAAAGATACTTTTGATTGGTTATAAGCAGTGACAAAGTATTGTTAAAAACGGGAAGGTACTGAGGGAAAACTTGAATCCAGAAAAGACACTCAAAATGGGAGGTTTTCACCCAAATGAGAGGGTTAGAATCTCTGACTAAACTAGTTCTACTAGATCCCTCAAAAAACTCTATCTGAAACATAAGACTAGGGCAACATGCATAATAAGTCAAAAGCTGGCACTTATTTGTGGAACAAATCTTTATAGAATTATATGTTCTTAAAATACACATTGGATACTTTGTCAAGTGTTTTTTTTTTCAAAAAATAATTACTGAGAATTAAGAACTACTGACAGGACAAAATGTTGATTGATCAATATGTGAGCCTACTGCTTTCCATTACTGCAGTACCTAAATCTGACTAAATCACGCATTCTGCATATATAAATTAAATGCAGTCAGTTAGGTTCATAAATTATGTCATAGCTTGTTAGATGATTTTCGTCTATGGTTGGACTTAGTTTAATTTATTATTTTGTTTATTAAGTTTTGGGTGGGTGTGGTTGGGGCAGTTGGTAAGACCTTTGCCTTCCAACCACAAGGTCCCCAGTTCGATCCCCAGCACTACCAAGATTTGAACTGATTTGTGCAACTTTCTTTCCTCCCTAAGCTAACTCAGCTTTCCATCCTTCTGGGGTAGGTAAATGAGTACCAGCTTCTGCTGGGGCTAACCTGCAATGGATTAGTGTTCCATCCAGGGGGAGTCAAAGACTCTCATCCGCTTAACACTACAGAAACTGGAGATAATCGCCAGCTCCATGAGTCACTTGGCTCGTAAACGATTTAGCTTTTTTGTATTAAGTTTTAAGAAACTTGAGTATTTTAAACTTTCTGCAGATGGTGCCAGCCATGTAAAGCTCTCGCCCCAAAGCTAGATGCAGCCATTGGGATGAAGCAAGGTCAAGTTGAGCTGGCAAAAGTTGATATTGACCAGAATGCAGAGCTGGCAATGCAGTATGGGGTAAGACCAGGGCAATATTCATTTTTGATTTTTATTTTTCAATAAAAGGATTAACCCACACATTTTGTTCTTCCATTGGTGAGGCATGTTTAGAGCATGTTTTAGTGTGATACAGTTTACATAAACATTATATCAATGTATGTTGTTCAGTAGTATTAATAAAAGAATAAACATGTATCAGAAAAATTGGTATATATGCCCTGAGCAGGAATCGAACCCACGTCTCCCAGTATTCTAATCCGGATCACTAACCACTACACCATCAGGGACCACCATGCTGGCAACGTAACAGTTTCACGATTAGTTAAGTTGGTTAACACGTGAAGATTCTTGGGCCCAATTTTTTTCTGAAATGCAAATACGGCCATATACTACTGGAGTATGTTTCGACTTCGACCTGAGGCTGAGGCTCAGATTCACTGAATAATACCAAATGTGAAGCATACATGTGAAACAACAACAACAATCCGTTTACATAGTTGCATTGTAATGTATGTTAGGGGTGTTCGGAAAACAAAGACCTGGAAAACAAAGACCAAAAACAAAGACCCAAAATTTAAAAACTGTTAGCAAAAGCAAGGAAGTCACTTGTTTTAGTTCTTACTGGAGCCTAGTAGCATTTTTGAGCAAATAACCGAAGGGTCTGGAAAACAAGGACCCTCAAATTAAATCAAAATATAAAATAGAAGATATATAAACAAATCGGTGGTGTTATTTTTAATATGCAATCCTTTACGGGACACTAACGTTTATTAAATTACAAATGGGTTTTATACTTTTTCCAGATCTGGAAAACAAAGACCTTTTGTTTATTTGCTCAAAAATGCTATTAGGCATCCGGATCCGGAAAACGAAGACCCTCAGTTAAAATGAAAATATAAAATAGAAGATAAATAACAGATCGGTGGTGTTATTTTTAATGTGCAGTCTTGTACAGGTCACTAACGTATATTAAATTACAGAAGGATATTTGTTTTCCGGACCCTTCAGTTATTTGCTCAAAAACGCTACTAGGCTCTGGACAGTAAGAACTAAAACAAGTGATTTCTTGTTTTTGCTGGCAGTTTTTAAATTTTGGGTTTTCGTTTTTTGTCTTCCGTTTCCACATAGGCGTTACCCGTATGTTAGTGATACAAGTAGTGGGTTGAAAATTACCTCTGTCAATAAATGAGATTTACAATTTGTTTTTTTGATAGCTAAAAAGCTAAATCCTTTACGAGCCTAGTGGCCCATAGAGCCGGCGCTTATCTCCGGTTTCCGTAGTGTTAAGCGGATGA
>JAOBBB020056225.1:0-14381 GCA_025331005.2 Zoanthus gigantus
ATTGAAAACCGCGCGAAAATGCTAAAAGCTGATTGGTTCAAAAATGATATCACACATGTGTTGATAAAAATGGTATCTCCACTGGGGAGAGTGGGGATATCATTTTCATCATTTTGCTACCACTCGGTATACCACTACATTTCATATAATAAATAGTAACATTTAAATTATGATAGGGGAATTATTGTAGCTAATAAAGCCTTTATAAAGTGTTACATAGGAAGATATCAATCTGTTTCATGAATTTATGGTATCATATCTTGAAAAACGAATTCGCTGTTGAGAGATTTTAAAAATGATCGTAATTGGGTAGCATTCACAAAGAATTATTTTGAGTGTGGGGGGATGTGTGGATGAAAATGAGATATGAGACGAAATTGTGAATGCTTGATGCCATAAATTACAATTAAACTTGTATCCATTGCAAGGAGAAAGGAGACAAATAAAAATAGATTACTGTTGTGCATAGCTTCAAAAATTTAAGAGTATGTTTGGCAGGTACAGCAAACTGGAACAATGCCTCTCGATAGTACTGTGAAGTAATTAAAGGTTTTATGTATATTTGCTTTAGTGAAGATTGTAATTTACATCGATGGCTTCCCAGTAACAATTTTGGCTTTCACTGCAACTTTAACCGGACGGGGACCGCACGTACTTGCTAACAAGCTAATTAAACACAAGAGTGAAAAAGCGAGTTTGCTTCAAGTTATAAAGCTGCAAACAAAGAACCGAGAGGCAAAAATAATTGTAAAATAATTTGGATAGTACGTGCGTTTTAAATCCGGTCTACAAGTGTGTTTTCATAGCGCTATGAAGCACGAAAATGACGTGAGGTTTGCTGCCTCCAAGATGTGAGAATTTATAGTTTCAGGAAAGAAATCAAAGTATACATACTTGCTTCGCGTATCGTCTTTCTTTTTGTTAAGACAGAACTAATTTTATAAAGATAAAACGTGTTTTTCGTGCCTTCATAGCCTAGTGAAAACCTCGGCAAAGTTTGTGAGGATTCTCGGGCAGGTGAAAACCCTCTATTGCGTCTCAGGTTTTCACTGATCTGCTCTCAAATTCTCCCAAAACGTTCGCCTCGGTTTTCACAAAGCTATGAATGCACGGAAAACATGCTTTATTTCTTAAGTGATGCACCTTATATAGAGCTGTAAACCAAATTTAATGTTAGAGCTTAGAAATTTGTGTTGTTACAGTACATTATTTTCACGGTTTAGTCACTGGCATCATTATAATCTAACGTCGACGTCTTAAATATCATCAACCTCGGGATCTGCACAGCTACATCTGTTTAATAAGCAACTTTTGTTCACTGTAAAAAATCCCCGCCTGCAATTGGTCAAAATTGATCACGTGATTTCGGTTTATCTGTCACTAACCGGCAAGATCGTGCGGCTATGAAGGTTAACCTTTGTTTCTTGACTTAACCATAGCCGGGTCTTCAATAAATTCAAACCACTGAGTATATGCATCAAAATGATTTTTATTGAGCTTTTACTCCAGCGAAAGTTGTCAATTGTTAGAGTAAACAATCAAGCTATTTATTTTTGTTGGTGTTTTTGGCGCACGTCCAGCAATTTTCCCGCTTTTTAGACAAGTTTGAAGTCTGAGTCATTGTGAAGCAGTTTGCGATATTTTCGGTCAGTTTTTCTGTTTGATTTTTTAAAATGGAATTCATAAACCCTTTGCCAGATTTACTGAATACCGGATTGAAATTGTTTAATTTTTTATTAAAACATTGAGCTTACTTCCCAAAAGACATTCTGATAAATTCTAAAACAAGGTATTTGCTTTTTTTTTTTTGCTATTGAATTTGAATCAACAATGATTTGGATAAGCATTTACTAATAAAAACTAGCGATAAGAATCCGACGTTTTGGTGACGTCTTGGCACCATTGTCAAGAAAAAAATAATTATAAATGCGATTGTAAGAGTAACTCAGAAACGAGAAACAAAAATTTAATTTCAGCTTTTGACTAATTTCAGTGAACGCTTTGCTACTTGCTCCTAAATATTATCTTCTTCGCGTTAATTTTTAAAAGTTATATTTTTAAATCTTTCTTCATGTACAGCTTTTTGCGATTTCTATTTTATACTTTTTGAACTTAATATGGCATTTTATTTATGTACTTATTTAATTTAAAGATTTTTATTCAAACTTTTGCTTCGAGTCATGTATCCCGCCTTGCAATGCAGTAAACTCAGATTGCATATTAAGGGTTAGTTACTTTCAGTTCGTATTTTGTTAACAAATACACCCACTTGGTGATGATTAATTAACTCGAAATTGTTCTTAATGCGCTCTGCTTCGCTTCGCATCATGCATTATTCAAATTTCTCATTCATTAAACCAGCCATTCACATCCAGTAACTAACCTTTAGATAGTTCACAGTTTAATATATATAGCAGGCGCTGTGACACTTTCTACGTACATTATAATGAATAAAACATCAAACATTTGCCTCTTACGAGCAAGGGAACGTTTGTTAAATATACATAAATAAGTAGAATGGAAATGGCTTAATTACATACTTTACTAAAGGGTTATTTAAAAGCAACAACAGTATAGTTTTTAATTAGACTTTAAACTGGGACTTTTGAAAATTAGTAAAAAAACGATAAAAATAGTAAGTTTAGGAAAAGTATTTAAAAATTTAGATTTAAATTAAGTGTGGTCCTTGAAAAAAATATGCTAGGATTGGGGTATTTTTGTCTACAGTGTTATAGAAATTATGTCTTCTGTTGCAACTGAAGACATTTTATTTGAGCGGAATATAATCTTTTCAGTCTACTGTGCGTGCGGGAGGCTCGGGTTCGATTTGGAACAACAGTCAGGTTCTCACATTAATATAGAGGCGAAGGCGCTATCTTTGATATATTATCATTATTATTATTTCTATTATTATTATTATTATTATTATTATTATTATCATTATTAATTTTACTCTTAATATTAAAAGTTAAATTTTAAAAAGCCACATGTTTTTTTTTATTTGTCGTACACAGATTTACCGAGCATTGTCAGTGGTAGTTCTCTTGCTTTCCTTGACCCTCATGAAAAATATTTCAAGCAAGGTGAAACCGGCCGGAGATTTGACTTAGCTGGAGAGTTACTTACCAGTTATAAAGACCAGTTTTCACCTTATGAGAATGTGCTAGACTGTAAGATATCTCAGGGCCGCTACGAAGGAACCCTTTTTCGATTTCCTCTACGCAATAAGCCTTCAAAACTTTCAAAGAAACTGTACAGTACTGAGCGAGTAAAAGAGCTGTTTGAAGTATTTAAAGAGGAGGCAGGTATTATTCTTCTGTTCTTAAAGAATGTAGAGGAAATAAGTTTGTATGAAACAAACGAAACATTAAAGGAGAAACGTCTTTTTACTGTTAAAGTGAGCATTGATTGCGTAGAAGAAGTGAGAAAATGCAGAAAACAATTCCTTGAAGAAGCAGAAGAACTACTTTATTCAGAAGACAGTGAGTGTGCAGTGAAACCTATGAAGATGACAATTGTGGAAAGTTCGTCTTCGGCAAAACATGATTGGTTTGTTTGTAACTGTGTAAGCACAGAAGATAAAAGGTTGCAGGAGCTCTCAGCGAAATTAAAGCTGCCTCCTTGGATTGGAATTGCTAGACCTCTTAATGGGTCAAATTGTGAAGCTCTTGATAAATCAGGTGGTCGCATTTTTTGCTTCCTGCCCTTACCCCCCGATGTTCACACAGGACTCCCAGTTCACATCAATGGTTCCTTTGGTTTGACTGACAACCGCCGCGGATTAAAATGGCCAGGACCCGAGTGTCGTGATGATGCTGCGGAATGGAACGAGCTTCTTTTGAAGGAAGTCGGGAGTTTAGCCTATAAGATGTTGTTGCTTTACCTCAAGACCGTATTTCACAATTGCCCAAATCAAAGCAAAGTTGACGAATTCTTTAAGGCATGGCCTGATCTCAGTTGTGTTCAGATAGAGTGGTTACCGATGTTAAACGCAATGTTTACAGACCTTATCCACGAGGAAGTATTCTACACCTGTATTAATGGGGGAACCTGGACAAAGCCTGAAGATTCCATTGTTGAGCGTTTGACTTACTCTTTTTCTAGTGATGTTCGAAAATGTGTTACAACCCTGCTTCAGGATGCTCTCTTACCCGTGGTCTCGTTGCCGGATCATCTTTTGACAATTGTTGACAATTACATGTCCGAATGGGTTAAAATGGTTAAACCATCAATTGTCCGCGAACAGATAAAAGAAAATCCAAATGCTTTGAATGTAATGGAGAGGAAGAAAAAGCTGTTGCTGTTGGAATACGTGTTAAGTGATAAGTGCTACTCGGAACTCTCTGGTGTTCCACTTCTCCCGTTGGCAAACGGTGACTTTGCCGAATTCCATCCAATAAATAAAACGAGATATTTCAATCAAGACCTAGTTTACGTTGCATCTACCAAACACCCTCAATCTGTCCTACCCAACATGGAAAGGCATCTGCTTGATGAAAATATTCCTTTCACTATCCTGGATGTCCTTCGTTCTCTTGCAGTTTCCCCTGCCTCAAAAAGAAGTAGTATTCAGCTTGTTGCTTTAGATGCCAAACTGGTGCACTTGTTGCTAAAACAGGCACTGCCAAGACAATGGATTAGCGCAGATGATCAAGTACTGTGGTGTCCAGGTTCGGAAAATCATCCTCCCGAGTCATGGTTGGAAGCGATGTGGCTTTGGATGAATTCTCAGAAACCTAAACCTCAGCTGGTAGATTTTGAAAGTTATCCCCTCGTAAAGAAGCAGTCAGGCAACACAACATTATTGGTAAAACTTAAAAAAGGGGGTCGAACTATAAGAGAAAGTAGCTATGGTTCATCGCTACCTGGAGACGTGGTATCTCTTTTGAAAAAGGTTGGGGTTATCACTATTTCAAACGTTCCAGCGTATCTGGAAAACTACCCAAATCTAGAAGATTATTTGCTGCCTCCCACCCCGAACGGTGTACTTTGTGTCATACAAGCAATTGGAACAACTGTAGTTGTAGAGAAGATCAAGCACTTACCTGTTCTCGAAAGGCGAACTTTACGTTCCTTCCTCGTAAGTCAAACAGTAGATTCGCATTTTAAAGAGATTCTTACTTACTTGCCGATTTTTGAAAGCCTGGATGGTAAATCATTACTTGCAGTAAAACAAAATGGAATGCAAAATCCCGTTTCGCCCAGGCATGACATCTTGCCAAGTGGTATTTCAGTTAAGAATGCATCGGGAATTTTAGCAGGATTTAACAACGACAACCAGAGACTTTTAAACCAACTCAAGCTAGTCCGAATTATGTCCAATACAGCTTTTTTGCGTCAAGAAATCTTACCACACATTAACGAGTACTGCTTTGAAGATGTACTCAAACTTGGTGAATGGATTCTAATGAATTACTACATCTTTTGTAAAGAGGACCCCTCGTTTCCAAGTGCTTTAACAAGTGTAAAGTTTGTTAATGCTGGATCCAAATGTCTTCTGGCTCCCTGTGAACTGTTTGATCCGCGCGAAACGTTACTGAAGCAGCTGTTTGCCGGAGAAAAGGAAAAGTTCCCCGAAGGATATTTCAAGGGGGAAAATGTTTTAATACTATTGGAAGAACTCGGAATGAAATCTTCTTCTTCATTAACTGCAAGGGACATCGTTCACATTGTTGAAAATGTTGCTAGATTCAATCCAGATGTACGCTTAAAAAAAACGAACGCAGTACTAAAGGTCTTAAATAGCGATGAGCAACTGCTTGGTCAAACAGTGAACAGAAACATCACCTTAGCAACCTGTATTTCCGAACGTCCGTGGCTGCCAAGACTAATACATCCACCAGAGTCTTATCCAAAAGAAATGTTGTGGTTTTCTTCCCAAAAGCAATTGTATTGTCCTGCAGAAATCGCAACTTTGAACCACGCTAACTTAGTTGGCTCCTCATTGCCAGTGCTTTCCGAATTTATGTCATCAAACTCTAGCTTGTGCAAAATATTTAACTGGGTGAGCCCGTCTATTGAATCTGTGCTACAGCAGTTGTTTAATGCTCGTGAATGCGTTCCAGCACAACAGAGGAACTTGATACCCTTTAACAAAATGATTAAAGAAATTTATGACTTTCTTTTACGTGAAGTGGCTGTGATTCAGAGCAATAAAGCCGTCAGAGATATGCTTGAACAAGAGGCCGTGGTTTTTGTTGAAAACAAATTCGTTGCTGGGAAGTGTTTGTCTTTCAAGTGGAAGAATGATGGAGCACCGTATTTCTACGCTGTTCCTCCATGGGCGCAGAAATATAAGTCACTGTTTGAGTTGTTTGGCGTGCGGGAGAAATTTCACACAGATGATTTTGTTCACGCATTAACACAAATGAAAGAGGATAAAGGTCAAAATGTTTTAAGTCACGATGAGCTTGTGGTTGCCAAGACGCTGATCCTGGAACTAAAGGAAGCGAGTGAAAATGACCTCCGCACTCATGGTTGTATTCCTGTTTTAAATGAAAGAAACAAATTACAGCCAGTACGTGAACTTGTTATTAACAGTACTCCATGGGTAAAAGCGGAGCAACACACTGCATTTGTGCACAAAGATATTCCTATCGAGCTGGCATACAAACTTGGTGCGAAACCCTTACTAGATAAGAAGCTAGAAGGATACTGCAATAAGTTTTGGCAACCTTTTGGCCAAGTGGAACAACTCACAGATAGGTTGAAAAGTATTTTAAAAGCTTATCCATGTGACACTGGCATTTTCAAGGAGCTTATACAGAACGCTGATGACGCAAAGGCTACAGAGATCCATTTTATCTACGACACTCGTCGTTTGCCTACAAAGTACATTTTTCAGGGAAAGAGCAACTGGAAAGAGCTACAAGGACCTGCTTTGTGCGTTTACAACAACAGGCCTTTCGATAAAAAAGATGTTGAAGGAATTCGAAGTCTTGGAGTTGGTAGCAAAATTGATGATGCAGAAAAAATTGGTCGTTACGGTATTGGGTTCAACGCAGTGTACCACCTCACCGACTGTCCTTCATTTTTATCAGATGATGATACACTAGGGATTTTAGATCCACATGCTAGATACGCTCCTGGAGCAACCCACCAGTCGCCTGGAGCTTTGTATGAGCACATCGATGAGGAGCTAAAAAGCGATTTTAGAGACGTCATGAAAGGATTTGAATTTTCAAAATACTTACAGCTTAAAGGAGCAACGTTATTTAGATTTCCTCTTCGGAACTATTTGATGGCAAAGAACTCTCAAATCTCTAATCAGGCATCATTGAATGAAATCGAGTATTTACTAAGCAAGTTTGAAAGTGAGACAAAGGAGATGCTTCTTTTTCTAAATTATGTTAATACAGTTACTGTATCACATTTTGGAAAAGATGGAATGGATGTTAAGTACCGAGTGCATACAGAGCTGTCCAGTGAAAGCCAAACGAAACGAGAGAAGTTAGTTAATCACGCAAAACTATCAAAAAGTGTTCCAACAGAGAATGTCAATTGCTTACATGTGACTTATCCTATTACCTTGCGAGATTCAAGAAACTCAAGAAAAGAATGGCTAATACATCAGAGAATTGGAACAGAAAATCCAGTTGACCCTTCTGAGAGGCTATATGGCAGTGAAAATGGTCTCCTTCCACGTGCAGGTGTTGCGGCGGAACTTTTCGCTATTACCAGTTTCTTCAGCACTTCAAGATGCCAAGCATTCTGCTTTTTGCCGTTACCTGTTGAAACAAACCTTCCTGTACATGTAAATGGCCACTTCATCTTGGACTCGGCTCGAAGAAATCTTTGGAAAGATAGGAATGCTGAGGGAGAAAGAACAGTATGGAATCGCTTTGTTAAAACGGTAGTCTTAGCTGAAGCGTATCAGTCGCTACTTGTGGCTGCTCAACATTATATCTCCAATGAACAGGAGCCAAACTCACCGAAAGTGAAATGGTATCTAAATCTATTCCCGAAAGTCAATGAAGTAGAATCTGACTGGAAAGATCTTGCAATTTGTTTGTATCAACTTATTGCAAACAAAGAAACGTGTTTGTTTCCCCATATCGTGCCCAACCTCCCTCATCAAACTCCACAACAGAATCAACTTACTTGGCTCTCTGTTTCGAAAGTGTATTTTGAAGATCCCAACTGGAACATGACGAGCAAGGATCTCAAGAAAGTGCTTTTAGCAAATGGTTTTCCATTGGTGACAGATTATTGGCTGCAAAACAATTTCAAGGAAGCTAACGTGTCGGTTAAGCATGTGAACTCGGACGAAGTGATCCATTTCCTAAAGAATCCCTGTTTTGATCTGTCCAGAATAAATTGCATTGAGGCCGTTAAGTTGTTATTGAAATACTGTCTTCAAAGTACCACATTCGGTGAACAGATTGAAGGGCTACCTTTACTTCTTACCGAAGACAACTACCTCAGAAGATTTTCCAGTGAAAGTCCCGTGTTTCTGACAACATTTGCAGATCTTTTACCGTCTAAAAAGAATCTTTTTGTGCATCAACTTCTTTTTTATGATCTGTTTAGGGCAAACGTGGCTAAAGAAAAGGTTGTGAAAGTATTTGACATCTCTGATCTAAGTTTACATCTTTTTGATGTTCTTCCAAGGCATTGGAAAAACGCAAATTTTGTGTATTGGAACCCTGAACAAGATGAGATTGCGAATTTGAAATGGTTAAGCCGTTTGTGGGAATTTCTTACATCCGAAAATGATTTGAATGTGCATAAAAAGTTTTCCATTTTTTTTAAAAGCTGGCCAATTTTACCTACAAGCAACGGAGAGCTGGTTTCTGCGTCAGTTTCGAAATATGTTTTCGACTTGCGGATTTCCAAAGAGTGGACCAGAAATCAAATGCTTATTGCAGAAAGTGTCAAGGCGTTGAAATGTTCTCGCATTAAGTTTGAGCTTTTTGACGACAGTATCAAGGAAGCTATAGCATTTTTCGTTCATGACTATGTCGCTCACCCAAATTCTCCAAGTGATTTTCTCTCGGTCCTAGGACAGAAAATGGATGAAGAGAATATTGCTGGAAAGTTAAACGAAGGAAATATGCTTAGGCTGTTAAAGTTTTTTCAGGAAGATGGCGATACTTTGGAACAGCAAACTCTTAACAAACCTACTTTACGAAGACTCCCTTTTTACAAAACTGTTGACGGAAGATTTGTGAGCCTTGCGGAATACTCAATGTTCTACGTTGTGCCTGAAGAGGTGCCTCGTGATGATCTTGAGCCGTGGATGCGTAAGACGAAATGCACGCTTTTAGCTCAGTGCCATCAGCTGCAAATCTTGTACTCATATCTTGGCATTACAGAAAAAACGCCAACTGAGTTCTACACATTGTTTATCTTTCCAATTTTCAATAAGCTAGAGGAAAAAAACAGAATGAAGCATCTTCTGTTTTTGAGGGATAAGCTTGTTCCTTTTCTTCGTGACAATGACAAACATAAAATTATCACACATCTTCGTTCCTTATCCATTATTTGTGATACAAATGGTGTCCTCAGACCTGTATCATACTTCTACGATCCAAGAAATAGTGTGTATAATTTTTTTGTTCCAGAAGAACAACATCTTCCTAAGATCTTTTGCAATGACGACTGGATCTGGTTTTTGACAGACGTTGGTCTAAACACCGAGGTCACAACTTCTGAGTTTGAAACGTTTGCAAGCTTTATTTCCAAAAGTTTAAAACCAAATCTCGTTGAAGGTGGGGAGATTCTTGTAAAAGAGCTCATGAAACCACAAAACAGAGGGTTGCATGAGCCAAAGTTCCTAACGCGGATTTCACAAATACCGTTTGTTCCATCGGAATGTCCAAACGATGATCTCTTAAACCTTCTTCAGTTACAGCTACAGTGCAAAGATTCGACACCTATGACTTTTATACCATTCTCGTGTTCAGTTCCCACAAAATTCCAGCGTTTGGTTTGGACAAGCTGTAATCTTCTTCCATCGTGGGCAGTCCCAAAACAAGGAGAAACATTACTCTCAGATGGTCTTGGTGTTTCACTTGAACCGCCATTGAATAAAGTCCTTGATCACCTAACGAATTTGATAGGAGCTCTATGTTCGTGGCTTCACAGAGAATTGCCTTACAGCCAAAGGTGTTTGCTGCAAGATGTCATCATGGACATTTATACTTTTTTAGCAAAGTCTTGCGAATGCCTCTCTAAACGCTGGTCAGGGGAATGCACTGATTCCTGTAAGGCAATCCAGAAGCGAATTTCAACCATTCCTTTTTTACTTGTCGAAGAAGGTCGCGTTTTCGTGAAAGCATGTCAGCTTGTGATTAATCTTTACAAAGAAATACCTCCATACTTGTACAAGCTCCCACGAGATTATGGATTTCTTGAGCACTTACTGAAAAAAATTGGTACAAGTGAACATCCTACACCTTCGCATTACGCTTATGTATTGGAGAAAATAAATGGCTCATGCAAAGGTGCTCAGTTAGATCCCGAATCATTAAAAAAAGCAAAAAGCGCAGTTTGTGGTTTCTTTCTGTCACTGTGGAGCAGATATAAAGATTCCAAATCAAAGTACGCAACAAAAAATGTTGACACAAGAGAATTGCTTGGAGCAGTACACGAGAGCTTGTCAAACATTCAAATCCTTTACCTTCTTGATACCAACGGGTATTTAAAGTGCTCGACAGACCTCATTCATATGGATAGCCCAAAATACTATAAGATACTTGACACGAGAAGCTATTCAGTTTTGCAAACACCATTTGAATATGGAATTTCAGGAGCGCGCGATGAACGTCTATTAGAGCTGCTTCCAGAATCACTGGCAGTACCTCCATTCAAATCTCACTTTGTTGAGAAAATTTATCCTGATTCCATAAATGATGTATGTATTGCTGACCAGGGAAATGAAGTATGTTCGTACGTAAATGTGTACCGCAAGTTGCTGCTCTCGCCAAGATTTACTGAAGGCTTCGAGAGAATTGTTCAACACGAAAGTCAAGAAATCGATGTACCACAACAACTTCGAGAAAAGCTTGAACAATTCCAAAAGCAATTGCAACTTGTCTGTTTGAGGTCACTCCAAACACACCTTGTCAGCTTGAAAGATGGAAGTGAAGTTCCAAACAGTGTCAAAACGCAAAGTTTGTTTCTAAAATTTGGTCAAACTTCTGGTAAACTTCAAGCATATTTCAGCCATGGAGAAAAAAGAGAAACCTTAAACATTTTTCTCTGCCGGAAAATTCAGGATTTTGTTGGTCATACTCTAAAGCAGGAGTCACACCTTATGGCTATTCTTTCGCGCAACACTCCAGACGAAATAGAATCTATCTTGGATTCCCTAGGTGTAGCCACTACTTCTACGAAACAAGTGCATTTTGAGCTTGGAAGCAAAATCTCAGTTTGTTTCCATTTCTATCTCAAACAAGATTGTTGTTTTTATTTTCGAGAGAATGAGATTGTTGGCTTTATTCGGAGGGATGATGATGTTGATGATGATAAAGGCCTTGGTGTCGATTGTTATAACGGTGATGAGGATGACGCAGATGTTGCCATTTTTGGCGGTTATAGTAGCGATGACGATGGTGATGATGGTGATGATGATAAAGGCCTTGGTATCGATTATTACAACGGTGATGAGGATGACGCAGATGTTTCCATTTTTGGCGGTTATGGTAGCGATGACAATGGTGATGGTGGCGATGATGTTAGTCGTGGTCATTTTGATTGTGAAGATGAAGAATTGACTGACAATGAATTCAGTGACGGTGATTTTGAAAAAAACAAAGAAGAGAAAGTAAAACAAAGTTTTATCTTTGCAAAGGTTATTACTCGGGTAGATGATGCCACTGATAAAACTAACCCATACCTCAAGCAATACAAAATTGATGTTGGCGAAGAAGAGTTCTTACAAGTAGGAGTATTAGATCTTTACAAATTTGTACATCCCTTTCACCCAAGCAATACGGCGGAAATCATTCAAGATGAGAAACAATCTAAAAATGAAAAAGAAGAAACAGACGATATCATTGAAAGACTGCGTAAGGAACTTAAAGAAATTTTTAATTTACCTGATGTAGAAAGAATTACAGCTACTCGAAGACTTTATCTTCATTGGCATCCAGACAGAAATCCGGAAAACACCTGTCAGGCAACCATTGTCACGCAGTTCATTGAGAGTGAGATCCGGAGACTTAATGAAAGTAACAGTGAAGTCTTGGACTTCGGTAGTTGGTCCTGTGTTTCAAGAAAACAGCGACAAAGTTTTGAGAATTATCAACGGCATAATACAACCTGTCATTCCACCAGAAAGACATTCGATGGGTCTTCCTTCTTCGACTTCTCCAGGCAATTACACAGAACTGGTTACCTTGATCCAGATGCTAAAGAAGCAAGACGGTGGATTAAACAGACCAGAGAAGATCTGCGAGCTGCTGAACACTGCTTGTTAGCTGATCCTCCGTTGTTTTACATGACTTGCTTCCAAAGTCATCAAGTGATTGAAAAAGCACTCAAAGCAGCGTTGTACAGCTATTGCGGTCTTGCAGATGAGCAGCTCAAGACTCACGATCTACTTCTTTTAGCGAACGAGGTTCAACAAATTGTTCCTCGCGGTCACATTGACGTTTACCATCTTGCTGCCAAAGCAAGAAATTTTTACATTCCTACACGGTATCCCAACCAGCAACCTGCGCCAAATGTCCCCGCAGAAATGTATGGCAATTTCGACGCAACAACTGCTTTGGAAGCAGCCAAAACGATTTTGTTAGAAATGCAAAGGTTCATTGGCATTAACGTTTAATGCAGAGCGTCCCCATTTAATGCGGAAAAGTAGATTTAGAATCAGCTCAAGTTGGATAACTTTATAGAATTAACACCATTTGAACTCTAAAAATTGATCACGTCAGCAATTTTTATTAACGACTTTATCTTTTAATTACCATACGCAGAGTAAAATTTTTCCTGTTTCCCATTTTTGGAATATATAGTTTGATATTTTTACATGCCAAAAGGCAGCTCGTGTTTTATCTTAAATAGGCTACAACTTACCAGTGACTTATAGCGTAGAGCATACAATTTTCAAGAATTTTAAAACATCGCATATTTGAGTAATGACAGTTTTGTAACCTTAAAGCCATAACCTTAAAGGACAAGTCCTATTCACACGAAGCTTACGCTTGCTTGACAGTGGTGCTAGATTTTTGTTATTTTATAAAATTTGAAAGATCGAGCGTTAGCCGTTAGTTCAATCTAATTTTCTCTTGACAAGGGGCTTATATCAACATAGATTTGATTTGACAATTTTTGTTTTTATTTGTTTAATTGCCCTCTCATTTTGTTGTAAACGATTTCATTTATTTAATAACAATGTAATGTTGACAATATAAGGCAAACTATTTCTTCCGATTACAAACTAAAATGTGTAAGCATGCAAAACTTTTTTAAAAATTGATAGCCGAAAACGGAAGTATGATCTTTTTCCATGATAACTGTCAGTAATAGATGATTTTAAACAATTGTATAATTTGCTAAATAACAATGAACAATCTACTGAACATTAAAATCAGCTAAGCTTTGGACAAAAATGGCGTGGTTGGCTCAGTTAGTGAGAGCTCTGCCTTCTAGCCACAAGGTTCCGAGTTCAATCCCTGGCTTTCCTGAAACTTGAATCTTTGTGAAACCTTTTTTAACATAAAGCTAAGGCTGGTTTCCGGCCTTCTCGGGTCGTTTTGGGTCGTTTCGGGTCTTTTCAGAAGTGTGAGGCGACCCTGGACGACCGAGAAGACTCTAAGGAAACTAAACCGAGACGACCGCAAACAACCAACGACCCGGGTCGTCTCTGGGTCGTTTCCGATAGAACTGAGTTTTATCTATGCGGGCGACCTAAAACGACCGGAAACGGCAGAAAAAACTATATGGAAACTATCGGAGATGACCCAAAACGACCAGATACGACCCAAAATAGGCCCAAAATGCATTTCAGCTCCCAGTATGCAGTTAGAGAAGTTCCTTTTTCAAAATGGCGGCCTCCAATAAGGAAATAAATACAGCCTTGTTCATGGAAGAATGTCAGAAGTGCGTAGAGAAATGCTCACCTGAAATAGTACTCTCGATTGGAGAGTCTGAGTTCTCTTGCAAGTGTGTGATACCAACCGAACTGCCTTCTTCTCTAGAAAATTTCAAGTACCCAAAACCTATGCTTTCTCCTGACTATCTCTCGTTGTTTCCTTCTGCTACGCAAAATGACAAACAAAAGTAAAAATGCCTGCAAAGCGGCCATGAGTTCTGCATTTGCCATTTTGTACGAGTTTCCCGCTAAAATGTTGTTCTCGGCCCAGGACCTGTTTTTACAACCGCGTTTCAGACGACCCGCAAGCGACCGCAAACGACCATATTGAAATCGCTAGTCG
>JAOBBB020056277.1:0-14378 GCA_025331005.2 Zoanthus gigantus
AAATTGTGATTAGAGAATCAGTGGGTACGTATGGCCGTAATCTTTTTAAAACACCTAGCCCTGAGTTCACCTTCTTCGTGATGTGCTCAAAGTGCTTTTCCCAGTCAAGGTTTTCATCAACAACTACGCCAAGCATTTTGCTTTCTGATACTTGTTTTATTTGCTTTTCCCCGATTTGCAGAGTGGGTTTATCAACTAGGTTGGCAAGGCGTTGTCTCGTACCAACAAGCATGAATTCAGTTTTAGCAACATTCAGGTGCAATTTATTCGCCATCAGCCAACTGTTAATCTTTTGTAATTCTTGATTAGCTTTCATTTCCATAGCACCTAAGTCTGAGCCACTCAGCGAAATTGTAGTATCATCAGCAAAGATGCTTGGGGTAGCCCCATCAATGCAATTTGGCAGATCATTAATAAAGATTAAAAACATCAGGGGTCCAAGAATGGACCCTTGAGGCACCCCGCATGTTATGCTACTATTACTTCTACTACTATTACTACTACTATTACTACTACTACTACTACTATTACTGCTACTACTACTACTACTACTACTATTACTACTATTACTGCTACTACTACTACTATTGCTACTGCTACTACTACTATTACTACAATAACTACAACTACTACTACTACTACTATTACTACTACTACTGCTACTACTACAACTACTACTACTACTATTAATAATACTACAACTACTACTACTACTACTACTACTATTACTACTACTATTACTACTACTATTACTACTACTACTACTACAACTATTACTAGCTACTACTATTACTACTACTACGTACTGCTACTACTATTACTACTACTACTACTATTACTACTACTATTACTACTACTACTACTACTATTACTATTACTACTACTATTACTACTACTACTATTAATATTATTACTACTACTATTAAATTTGCTACCAGAACGCACCTCACTAATTTCCGATTAATATACAAAAGCATTTCTTTTTTTATCTGTTTACCTGCCATTTTAGCATTCCGTATTTCTGGAAAAGATCTTTGTCATAGACTTTAGTATCTTGAGCGATGAGTGGATTCTCGGCGTACAGAGCCCAGCCCTCTGAAAAAGCTGTGTAGTAAGTCATTTTGTCCAACCAGCTCACCACCCCTTTACATTTATCAAAGAAATGTTCCACCAACCCTTGACTCTGAAAACAAAGAATTTGAGTCAATTGATCATAGAATGCATTTTCATCCATATTCTTGATCCATTTTCTGCCAAACTACCAACAGATAAATCATTAGATAACAGGAGAATGATTAATTGTCAAATTTTCATGTTCTCAAATAAATAAATAAATAAATAAATTGCGGATAAATGGAGCAAAGCAGAATGCATAAGAGCTCATAAATGGTTTCCTGAATTCCCCCAAGACCAAAAGTGTGTGTGTGCAATGCGAACGAAAGAATGTGTGATTTTGTATTTGCATATCAGTCTTTAAGCAAAGAGAGTAGTAGAAGCCAGTCATTGTGGTCTAGTTCTCAAAAGTTTAGCCATTTTAAAGGTGTATTAAGATTTGGAAATACCGATTTATATGATGTTATGTTGTATACGTGTGTAAGCAAGGAATTAAATGGGATGTGCTCACTTGCTAGACCAGCACCGCATTTCAGTTGCTATTTAGTTGCGGGTAGAGAGAAACCAGGAATAAGTATTTAAAGGACCTTTTTCTAACATTAATTCAAAGGTAGTGTTTACGTAATTCTTAAATATAATACATACCGCATATATAAATATATAAATATTAAATATATACTAGTAGAATATTAGTAATAAAAATAAAAGGTCACTAATAAAAAGACATTTTAAAATAAAAAAAGCCCTAAGTTTAGTTTCAAAAAGCTGTAGCGATAAGATGTTTTGAAGTTCAGCGAGCAGATGCAGAAAGCACGATCCGCCGTTGAACCGTACTCCTCTCGGAACGGGAGACCATGCGCGGTACCTTAAGCAGTAGCCGATGCTTGGATCTGAGCCCAGCGCGTGGTGGGGCTCGCCGGTCAAGAAGATCTTTAAGATATCTAGGACCTTCTTCACTGGTCCATGCACACATTGAAACATCATGAGCAGTATCTTGAATTCAATCCTGGCCTTGACTGGAAGCTAATGCAGGTCATTAAGCACACTGATGATGTGGCTGTATTTCGGAATCCGAACCTTGAGACGGACTACACAGTTTTGGATGAACTGTAAACGGTGAATAAGAAACTGGC
The DNA here is from genome assembly GCA_025331005.2 of Zoanthus gigantus. NCBI lineage: Eukaryota > Metazoa > Cnidaria > Anthozoa > Zoantharia > Zoanthidae > Zoanthus > Zoanthus gigantus. The sequence goes on from JAOBBB020056277.1 coordinate 2,247, forward strand.
TGCAGCCATAAAAAAGAAAGTTACAGTAATCGATACGAGAGGTAACAAGTATGTGCATAAGAGATTTACAGGCTTCAGAGGTGAGGTAACGACGGATCTTGGCTATACTTCGGTGGAGATAAATTGATACCTTGAAGACATGGTTAACATAAACAGTAAGTTTTAAATGATGGTCCACAATGACACCTGGGTTGAGAATAGTTTCTGCAGTAATGATATCAATATCTTCAAGACAAATGACGACTGGATCATTTTGAAATTTGTTTAATTGTTGGGTCGAACCAATCAAAACATTTCAGTTTTACTTTTGTTAAACCTTAACATGTTCAGATGCAATCATTCCTCAATATCATAGATTACTTAGCAAATGGCAGCAGTATTTTCCTCAAACGAATCACAGTCAAAAGCTAAATACAACTGTGTGTCATCTGCATAGAGATAAAAGTCCAGTCCATGTTGTTTAATTATGCCTCGTAAAGGCGAAATGTACGCCAAGATCAGAAGGGGGCCAAGACACAAGGTACTCCAAATTTTAGCAAAGGGGAGTATGAGAAGTTATAATAAAGTGATATTTGTTGCCATCTATCTAACAGGTATGATTCAAACCAAGATAGGGCAGTTCCAGTTACTCCAAAGCGTTTATTGCGTCCATACAGAGGAAGATCATGGTAACTGTGTCAAACGCTGAAGATAAATCAAGCATTGCAAGGAATGTAACTTTCTTCCGATCCATGGCAACGAAGATGTACGAATACGCCGAGTAAAATCTCTGTACTATGTCCAGCTTTGTAGGCAGATTGGAACGGTTCCATAAGTATGTTTTCTAACAGATGATTAGTTAACTGTGAGGTTACAACTTTCTCCCAGATGTTTGACAAAAATGGTATCTTGGAAATTGGACGGTAGTTCTCATGAATTAAAGCAGAATCCTTTTTCTTAGGCCAAGGAGGATGATTGCATCTTTCCATTCAGCAGGGACAACTGCAGTCAGCAACGAGATGTTAATCAAGAAAGTGGTAGCAGTTTTTAAGTCAGTGCATTCTTTTAGTAGTCGAATTGACAGAGGGTCCAGATGGCATGTCTTGGATGATTAGGATGACATCAGACCAGATACATACTTTTTAGGGACATTGCAGAATAATAAGAGATTATTGACCTCATAAATTAGGGATGAGTACATTTCATAGACAGGCAAGGGCTGCGGTGTGCAGAGTTCACGCCTAATTTTATTAACTTTTTCAGAAGTAAGCAAACTCATTAGCCAGGATTACAGGTCGGTAGTGTACAGGCAACGGGATTCTCAGTGGTTTATGTCGGAGATGGTTCATTTTTACCTCATGGATGACGTCATCCATGAGGTTAGGGAGTGATGCCAATTCACTCGATCACTTAGTCACTGTCACTAGGTCACTCGATCACTCAAGTTACCTTTTTTGCGCGCTGGTTATTTATAGACCAATATTTTGCGTGCGTAAGCATGTGGGACTATAGGCTGCGTGTCGTCAAAGGAGAAAAAGCTTTTTAGACAATTTTAAGTTTGAAAAATAAATAAATAAAATGGTAAAATAACGTCTTGAACAATATAATGTTTGAACTATACTTTTTCCAAACTCTTTCGTGCGCTTGTTATTTATAGACCAATATTCTGAGTGCGTAAGCATGTGGGACTCTAAGGAGAGCATCACATCCATCCATGAGGTGGCTCATAGAGCCTTTGATCTTAAAGAGAGCTTTATGGTTGCCAATCAGTTCTTGAATTCTAGCAGACTAGAATGTATTTACTCTATAAATTAGATTAGAGACCTTATTTCTTCTATGTCAATGAATATGTGACGGTCAGCTTCAAGTTTGGTGTTACGCCATAGGCGTTCAACTTGAATTTGTTTGGCTTTAGCAATGTCACTAGTAAACCACAGTTGGCAAGGTCTTTGTACTACACGTATTTTCACCAGTGGTGCATGATCATCGAGTATACTAGTTTGTCAAGGTACTCTGGTACTGGCAAGCGAGTTCTTTGAGGCAATTTGAAGGGGACCGTAGGAAGGGACAGGATTAAAAACTTGTCGAAATTTATTTATATCAATTGACTTATCTTTCTAAATGTTTAATGACTGTATGATATGCTAGTTTGGACATAATGAGAGCGAAAAGTGCCATCGAGTGTGACGTCATCATTAATGCATCATTAATGAGCGTCAGATGAGCCATATAGAAGGTGACTATTTTCGCGTGTGATGACAAGACCCTGCAGAGTGTGACCAGTCACATGAATTGGAACATTGATCATATGCTGTTGAAGCCCAAAAGATCCAACAATATCGGAGTGTAACAGGATCCTTAAGTGTGTCAAGCATGAATATTAAAATCACCAGTGATCAGCAAATAACCAGGTTTAATGGAAAGGCTTACAACAGAAATTTAGACAGTGTTTTTGCAAGAACGTGGTGGACGTTTATTGGCAAAGAATATCGGGGGGGGGGGTGTAACTTTTATAACAATAGCTACAATCCCTCCGCGACAATTTTTTTGAGGACAAGTATTACGCCCAGGTGAAAAGAATTCGTCTTTGAAGTTTCTAAATTTTCAACCAAGAGTTGAATCAACCTCGATTCCAGGGAATTTTTTCGATTTTGTCCATCATGAGAGATTGTATGGAAAATCGCTTCTGTCCGAGATAACTGGGGGAGGGGGAGGGGGACAAGGGAAACTATTGCTCCTGGACAACTTACTTACACTGGACGAAAACTCGGATTTGCTCAAATTTACCAGGGTGGCAAATATGAAGCAAATACATGTTTACCATATTTACACCTTTAGTAAAGATGGTAAATACCGTATATTTGCTAGAGGGTATGTAGCAAATACGGTATTTACCATCTTTGCTATAGGTGTAAACTTGTATTTGCATCATATTTGCCACCCTGGCAAACTTGAGCAAATTCAACTTTTCGTCCAGTGTTAAGTAAGCAGGCCCTAAGGGATTAAATTTGTCTTTTTAACGCAATGAGAGACATAACGTTTGACAAGAGTGATTTTCAAAGTAATGTATACAGTTTTCAAATTAACAGACATGTTTCGGGAGAACAACTTCCATCGTCAGTGTGTTTTACAATGCCGTTATAGCTTAATTTATATATAATTATGTAAACTTGTTAAGAGAAAGTTTTAATTATAATGGTAATTTTATGTTAAATTGCCTTATTTGTTGCTTAAGTGTTCGCTTTAGCCATTTAATGTGGAGGGCCTCTTTGATTTTAAAGTCCATGCTCACGGGAGCATTATCAAGAATTTCAAAACAATGCTCACCGCATTTTTCATTGCATCACTCTGAATACTCTAGGTGTCTATAGATATGAGACATTTTATGCGTCACTAAGTGCTAACGCTTCCGTGTAGCATGATGGTGGGTTGTTTCACCGATATAACTGGCTTCACAGCCAACACAAGTGAATTTATACACCACAACTGCACGGAGGTTCTTCGGGATTTTATCTTTTACACTTTACAGGCTACCTGTTTTAAATAATAAGAATGCTGTTTTGATGTTAACATCATTATTACAATAACCCTTTCTAATTTTCCCTAAGCGCCTTTGTGTTATTTTAGAAACTTGACCAAGGAATGGTAGTTTAATATAGTACGCATACCGAGATATTTTGGCTTGCCGGCCGGAAAACTCGCTCCATGTAAAGAAGTCTTTAGACTAAGCAAGAGATTTAAACAACTTTTTCGTTATTTTTTTTTCTTTTATACCTTTAAGTACAACATCGCATAGTGTTTGCCAGTTATGATATAAATAATGATTGCTAGTTAAGATGTTATCCACTAAAACATTTCGTCAGAAGCTACAGCTCTTTTATTTTTGTTTATTTGATTAGACCGACCCACCCACGTATTCGTTCCAATAATTGGATACAGATATAGAAATAGTCTTACCTGTGTGTGGTGTCCAGGCCTTGCCTCGTGTGCATTAACACTCCATTCTTCGTATTTAGGACCAGGTCTTACCAGAAAAAACGGGATTCTGTATTTTGCAGTTCGGCTACAGGTTGATGTGGCTCGTATATAGCTTTGGGCGCCGCTGGAAGGATTGAAATTCGGCTGCATTTCAATGGGACAGTTTGGTGTGGTATGCTTCTTTCCAGTAAAGTGGAACATTTTTACCGTCATAGGGTCCAGCATGCTCATTACCTGTAATTGGAGTAGAACGCCACTTGTTTTTATTTCGTGATTTGCTTTTACTTTGTCAATTTAGTGATGAAAGGCATAACGTTTAACAAGAGCGTAACAATTATATTTTTCTTTTAGACTTAGCAAGACATTTAAACAACTCTTCCGTCACTTTTTTTTATTTCTTGATTTACCTTTACCAGGTTAGAAAGCTTGCTCTGTTGGTAAGATATCTGCAGGAACGCGAAGCGAGTGGCCTAGGGCTCATTACCCGACTTCGTCTACGCTGAAAATTTGAGCGGCCTTCTTTTGCATCAACTAGTCTATCAGTCAATCAATCAGTCAATCAATCAGTCTATATATCAATCAATCAATCTTCTATTGGGGCAGTTTACACACTCGTCGATAAGAACAAGGTTCTAACTCGGTGTTGTGATTTTTTCTACGCAGGAAGATCAGTTGCATTATACAATTTCGTCCTCAAGTCTTTCCAAAAAATTAGTTACAAACTAGTGAGAGATTGTGAGATAAAGAAAAAAATCGGTCAGCCAAAGACAGCTTTCAAGAACATGGGAAATGTTTTATGACGTAGAAATGTGAGAATTAAAACTGGGTTAAGATTGCAATGCTAATGTACGGGAGTGAAACCTGGACGATTAGACTGCTAAAAAAGTGGCATTATTAAAAGAATATATGTTGAAGAAAATTCTAGATCTAAAAACCAAAATACTTTGAAAGCAACACATACGTGATTGAATGTTTGGCAGAATTGGGGGACAGAACGGAACGTCAACCAGAAAATTGAAGAGTAGAAGCACGTAACGCTTTTTAAAATGTTATAAGTATTTTATGCCAAAATACGATTGTTGAAAACATAATAAACACAAGATCGCAAGAACTTGCACTAACATTTCTTGATTTATGGTCGCTCATGATGTTTTGAAGTTTTGAAATTAAATCGCATTTACTTTCGGCTCATGAAATTTTAAAAAATTCAAAACATCACCCGCGTACATAAATCACGAAATGCACTCCAATTAAGGAGTTGATAAAAATTGCTGATTCTGTAGAATTATTATATATAGATAGGTGCATATGTACTCTTCGACTGACTGAACTCAGCTGAGCTGTGTATAGTTCTGTTTTACAAATAGATAAGTTTTACACCGTAGTGAAAATAGTTTTTGAACTGGCGTTTCGGACTGTAGTTTTTGACAACGAAGAACTGCAGTCCAAAACGTCAGTTTAAAAATTCTTTTCACTACGGTGTAAAACTTATCTACACTCTTTTTTTTTTATAAGAACGTCGAATATTTCGTTTGAGGCTGAACATTCTTAAATATTTTCGGGATATCAGCCTCAAATGTTCTTAAACATGTTCTTAAAATATCTTTACTGATTTTAGACAATATAAATAATACATGTACCGTATGTGGTACATTTGTGTATACATTGATTTGTACATGTTCTTTGTACTGTATCAAATTTGAAAATACAGTAGCTAGTACGAAAGAAAACAAGAAAACATGTGATGTGAAATTGTTATCTGCGAACTTTAGACAAGAAGCCCACCGAAACGCAAATTTTTTAACAACACTATATGAATTATTTGCAATAGGTTATCTTCATAAATAAATGTTCTTCACCTTTTCTCAGCCTTAGCATGTTCTTAACTTGTTCTTCATTTTTTGGCGATTTTCAGTCTCGTGTTCTTATAAAAAAGGTTCTTATAAAAAAAAGAGTCTAATACAATTGATATTAGGTTATTGTACATGTAGAGTAAACAAACAGCGTACAAGGTTAACATTAGTCCACTTTTACAGTTGTAGTAAAAGTTTTTAGTATAAAATGCTACAAAAGAAAATAAGTATAAATTAATTGGGAAAAAGAGTTTGATGAATAAACGGTGACGCCAAACTATTTTCATTTCAGCTGATTTTGTCATTAGTGAATTGCGTAAAAATAAATAATTTAAACGGTTGCAATTGTTAATCACTTTTTGCCAAGCAATCCACATTATTTTAAAATGAATATGATTTTACGAAGGTGGTACATAAAAACTTCTTCCGGTTCGTTCATGAATTGCTTTACATGTAACTCTTTATGAAACTTAAGTGCTTTTTGTATATATATTTGTCTTGTATTCTTTGATACTTTTTTCCCTTCCTTTTAATTACCAAACTAATCTGTCAGAATATTTATTCTAAAATTTTTTCTGGTTACCTGGCTTGTTAGCCCCAAGGCTACAAGGCTATTCCAGGCCAGTATCCAGCACCTATCGCTGATTTAATTAATTCTCTCTCGAGTTCTCTTTTATTAAAATACCTGTAACTTACGAAAGGTGAAATAAAGTATTGGTTGTTGTTGTTGTTGTTCATATGATCTGACCTCATAAATGTGAAGCATGTGACCTTCAAAACTCGAGTTCAATGCAATTTGAATTAAATCGAACTCGAGTTTTGTAATTCATTGTAGGTCAGCAGATATATATAATATATATTGCGCTTTGTAAAGACTGATCTTTTGTGTTTCTGCAGGTATGTGTTCACCGTGTAGAAGGTCAAGGGGTCAAAGTCAAGGTCAAATCAAAATTAACTTCTAAACTATTTAATCTACCTGTCATTACATGCTCCGTCTCTGTAGCTAGGCCAAGGCAATCGATAATTTGGCCTCTGCGTGAGCCAGCATCGGTTGCATTTTTGTAATGCGACCTTATAGTTCGTTAAAACTAAAATAGATTGCCAATAAAAATACTCTTTTTTTCAAGATCATTTAGCTTTGGGACGCGACTAAAAGTTTTTGATGATTTCAGTCTAAAATGGTCTTAGATATTCAGCAAGAATATAGTCTTCGCTATGTATATATCTATCAGCCGTACGTAAAGTATTTTCTAAGACACGTAAAGTTTGCCATTTGATTTTTACTAGTCAGTAGTTGTAGTAGTAGCAGTAGTAGTAGTAGTAGTAATAGTAGTAATAGTAGTAGTAGTAGTAGTAGTAGTAATAGTAGTAGTAGTAGTAGTAATAGTAGTAGTAGTAGTAGTAATAGTAGCAGTAGTAGTAGTAGTAGTAGTAGCAGTAGTAGTAGTAGTAGTAGTAGTAGTAGTAGTAGTAATAGTAGCAGTATTTTTTTTCTTTAAAATATTCCTTTTTGATTCTTGACTGAGAATTTAAAAACGAAGAAGATAACCATTGCAATTCATAACATCGGTTAATAAAATCAAAAATTTGTTGAATAATTTTGCATGTGCGTTACTTTTTACAAACGCGCGGGACACGGTAAATGTTAGTAGATTAGTAGAGTATTTTGAAAATTTTTGCTTCATATATTTCTAAAATGTTCAAAAACATAATTATAAAAAGTATACTGGATCTACATCTGAACCATAATTTGCTAAAACAAAATTCCCAGCCGTACAGACTTTGTTTGCTTGAAGATATAATGTATATATAATGTACTAACAACTCCAAATTATAGAACTTTATAAAATTTGTACAGGCATTTAAAGTCACTAACTCGCCGGTACTGCCCGTAAAAATTCCCTAAAAATCTTTTCAAAACGTTGCTCAGATATAGATTCTGAAAAAGCTGAAGCTAAATCATTTACGAGCCAATTGGGCCGGCATGGAGCCAGTGCGGCTTATCTCCGGTTAAGCGGAAGGGAGTCTTTTTATTTACTTCCAAGTGAACGGGAGATTAATCTACCACGGTACAGGTTAGCTTTGAGCAGACGCTGGTATCCTCATGTACCTACCACTGAAGGATGGAAATCTGGGTGCGCTGAATGGAAACCAGTTTGCACAAATTCATATTCAAATCTTGGCAGAGACGGGGACAATCCGGGGACCTTTCGGTCGGAAGAAAGAGGTCTTACCAATTGAATCAAACATGCTCGCCCATGCTTTGCGGAGAAATATTAACTTAAGTATGTATAGTTCTTGTATGAGTCTGAATTCCAAATCCAAACCGACTATACTGCATGAGACATATAATGATTTAGTTTCAAGCATCAAATAATTCATTTTTAATAAGAACAAAACTTAATTTAAAATCAGTAACTAAAACAACAAAACACATATAATGCATAAATAATTTGTATATATATAAAAACACATGTATACAACTCTTTCAGTCGCTCAAGTCAGTTTTCAACTATTATTAGTGAAAGATGCCTCGATGTAATTCTTCAGAGCAAAGTTTTGCTGCCCTCCAAAACTTCTTTGATGCAGCCAAAGTGCTTCCTTTGTTTGCAAAGTTGCTTATTCTGCCGGCAGATTTCGCTTAAAAAATACTGCCACTTCGCCTGCACTTCGGGCAATGTTACCGCCACCGAGTCTAAAAAGCAAAAGCAAAAAGCAATTTATTTTTTCATTATTTATTTATCTTTTTGGAATTGCTTTGCGTAGTTTCCCTTAGTTACCGATGTTCTTTGCTGACTACTGTAAATTTTCAAATCTTTTCCAGCCTTGGTTTTTTATCTTTTAAAGAGTACTTATACAAAAGAGTGTGTTTGATTCTTCGATACGTAGAAGTTTCTATGCTATGTCAAAAATGTTGGGGATTTTCTGAATGACTACAGTGGTGTTTTCCTTGCGTTATATACCTTAAATTCCAAAGCACATTCCGAAACGGCTGGCTTGTTTTATTTTTACTCCCCGGCTCTAATGACCTCCGTCTTTAAATCCTAGATCACTAAATATGGAAACAAATGACAGAATAAAAAAAGGTTGTTCCGCAATGTCACTGATTTAGAATAGAATTTAGTCTCATTAAAAAGCAATACTGTTCAAATTTCAATCCGAAGCCAGCGGGCTCATTGAGTCACCAACTGACTTACAAGTTGATATATATAAATATAAATATATTGCCCGTTTCCATCAGCGATTTCAAACATGTTTCCTGTAACTAGATCAGTCGTATTACTAACGCAAGCTGCTAACGTTTAAAGAATACTCAAATAAAGAATATTCAAGATATATATCTTCTTAAAGACTTTACTTAAGGTCGTATAAGCTTATTAACACAGCAGATTATAAGCGAGAATAAACTTAATCACCGTTCTCCCGCGCGCTTTTATAGTACTATTTTAAAAATAGATGCTAAAATATTTCAAGCATTCGCAAAATTTGGCTTTTGCGCGGGTTCTAGAAAAAAGTAGCCAATTTTAAGACTGTTCTTAAATTCATAGGTTTGAATTCCGTCGCTCTTTAAAAATAAATGCGCAGTTAAATCAAGAACAATACTTGCAGGTCTTTCTGTAGTTAAAACCATCCGTTTAATAGACATTGATGAAAGCAATTGTCTCTAAAACTCTTTTTACGTATAAATTCCTTGGTTAAAACTCTTGGTTAATGTAAAAACGTAAATATACGTATATATTGATAAAGTCTGCAAAATTTTTCGCTGACTCTCAGCCTCATCAGGCAAAATCCGCCATTTTGGAAATATATCCAGAGAGTCAGCGAAACATTTTGCAGATTTTTATCAATATATACGTATATTTACGTTTTTACATTAACCAAGAGTTTTAACCAAGGGATTTATGCGTTAAAAGCGTTTTAGAGACAATTGCTTTTATCAATGTTTACCGTAAATGGATGGTTTTATCGAACTCTTTTGTTGCCTCAACTAAACGACTTGCGTATGAATTCTGTAATTACTCCCTGTTTTAACCAAAACATGTTTTTCCCATGTTTTTCTTCCGCAATTGCTCAAATAGCGTAAATATCTCCGACGATCATTACAGCATCATTGTTTACACTGCTTTACAAACTCGGCGGGTCTCTATCTATTGAACGAACGAATATGTCTATCTGTTTATTTGTCTGTATGTCTATTTGTCGATCGATTGATCTGTCTACCGGACTATCGCGTACCGTAAACTCCAAGGACAAATGAAACGAGATCATAAGCATAGTGCTGGCTTAATGCAAACAAAGGGTCCATCCACTTGGTAGTGCCTAGTGGTCTTACGTGATCATAAATATTTTTCTTCGTTGGCCATCGCAACTTGATTAAAATTAAAAACATCAAACAAACTGCGCTAAAAACATTATAGACTATTATACGTATGTTGTACTGATTTTCAAATATCTTAATGTTTCGTTTGTTAACGTTTCGTTTGTTCACAGGCAACCCAAGCTTAGTATTAGTTCATCGATTGAATCGCCTTAACAATTATAGTTGAACTTTTAAATGATGAACCACGGGACAACAATTCCGCCGGTATACGTTGGATCAATTAATTGATCAAAGTGGACTCACAAAGTTTTAAACATAGATAAAAAAGAATAGCCAATACAACGTAGAATTTGAAGTTCTATAGCACAATATTTCGGCTAGCCATACTAGCCTTCATCAGTGATTTGTGATTGTGATTTGTCATGGTGATTTGTATGGAGTATGAGATAAATAACGCTTTAAAGATTATTATAATTCTACTTTGAGCAAAAGTCAAAAATATAGCTTGTTTACCTCAATTGTTGTCTCCTTTTTTCTCGCTTGTACGTTTAAGGACCATAAGAAATAATTTAGGGGTGATTAGAAAATCGGTGGTTCTCCAGGTGGTTCGTCAGTCTATAATGTTTTTTACGGCAGTTTGTTTGATGTTTTTACTTGATCATCTTAACTACAAATGGGGTCACTTTACGGCAAGCAAAAAACTTTAAATGTCTTAGTGTAACCACAGATGAATTTCTTTCATAAAAATACATTTTTCAAATATATTTTGGAAAGTCTCGATCGGTACTTGGGCTGGAAGGGTTGATACAGTTTGTAAGATCTCTGCTTTCCGATAACAAAAACCCCAGTTGGATCCCGGCTCTGCCAATATTTGAACATTTGTGTGACCTTCTTTTCCGCCTAATCTAACTCGGCTTTCCATACTTGCGGGGTAGGTAAATGATTACCAGCGTCTGCTGGGAGCTAACCTGCGATGGATTAGTGTCCCGTCCAGGGGGAGTCAAAACCTCTCATCCGCTTAACACTACAGAAACCGGAGATAAGCGCCGGCTCCATGGGCCATTGGCTCGTAAAGGATTTAGCTTTAGCTCGATGGGTACTGAGGTTCTTCTTCTGGAAAAACCATTAGTCTTACGAAAATATATTTATATGCAAAATAATTAATTATACTTATAGGCCGGGCGATATTTTGACCACTGTTCCATTGTACGGAACGTATATATCTGTTTTTGTCTGAAAAGAAAACGCAACCTTTTTTCTTCGCTTTAAAAACGATTCGCGATTTTTTCGACTGCACTTTTCCACACATGTAGATAATTCAACTTGAAAACAATAACTTTCTTAAAGCTTGGCTGCACATGCGCTATTTATGCTCGTTCACTACTATGAGCTCCAGGAATAACAATTTTGGCGCCTTTCTTATTTGCTTTTGTGTGGATTTTTGTCTTGACGCTCTTCTAAGCCACAACGAGCAGTTTAAAACGTCCAATTCAAGCCAAAAACAGTAAATTTAAAATTAAATGCAAGACGAAACATATTTGGATAAACGATAGAGTTTAACTGCTACCCAAAGCTATACAAATGAGTACAAGTTCTCGAAGACAGCAGAGAACACTGACTGTTGGAATTCTTTCCAAAATAATTACTCTAATATTTTGGATAACTCTAACTGGAGACGTGACGTCAGAGTTTTCGAACGTTTTTGTTCGTCCACACGTCTATCTACGGGTAAACAGCTCTTTCAAAAAGTTCCACTCCAGAAAGCATTTTACAGAAATTGATTTGTGTACTTGGTGATTGCTTTCATTGGATACGTGTGGACGGAAACCGTATCCTTAAAAAAAAAGTTACGTTTTAAATGAATACCGATACGGGCGGACGCAGAAACTGTGTCTCCACAGAAGGTACTGTTTTAGCGCTAACATTTTAACCCTTTCAGTGCCAGTCAGTTATCAACAACCAACTTCTCCTTACATAACACATACAAAATATGACATTTGG
>JAOBBB020056350.1:0-14374 GCA_025331005.2 Zoanthus gigantus
CGTACTTCCGTCGGTTATTTTAAGCCCTGGCTACAGCTGTAATTAAGGCATTGCATTGCTGTTGCAGAACATTTGCCTGAGTAACTGATGCAGCAAGCTTTGATCTCTTTTGCATGTGGATTCCTCTGTATCTCCATAGCTAAGGCTTAGTTTCAAGCTTCCTACTGTGTACTTTTACATTGTGTAGTAGGAATCCACATTCCGAAAATGTTTCACGATCAAACTGTGTCGATTGAGTATCTGCTTTTGGTGCCCCAGCTTAAATTTTAAAAGTATTATTTTCAGTAAATAAACAACTTTATAATATATCCTTCTCGCATCTGTGTCTATACACTGAGCACTCTCTCGGAGAAGATTAACAACTTTATATATATAAATCATAAATACCAACTCTGGTGACGATGACTTCTCAGGAAATCAATAAAATCTCAACTGAGATAACTAATAATCTCGATTATCCTGGGTTAAGTTAATCGGGCTTTTGAGGGTAAACGGTTAACGTAGGTAACTCGATGAGACAAATAAAAAATATATACACATTAAAATGTAAAACGTTAAGTTTGCAATGTTGGACTAACAACTAAATCTTTTAGAATTATACTCTAAAGATTAAAGAAAATTTTAGTGGTTCAATAATATATATTTCTTTATTTAAAACTGAATGTTCATCAGAATAATATTTCCGTTGTTCACATAAGTCAAAGTTTACTTCAACAATCTCTATTTCCAGTTGGCAGTTTGGTTTTTATCAGATTACATTAATACTTATTTTTTACATTTCTGCTCAATCCCATCGAATACAGAGAATTGGCGTTTCGACTCTTAGCCGTTGAGCTAAGCAACGCGATTAATCAAAACACTTACATATTTGACACTGGCAAATAGAAAAAGATAAAAGCTTTCTTCATGCGACTAACGATTGAAAACCTCCATGCAATACTTTAGATAGTCGATATTCAATGGTTCAATGATATCTATTTCCAGTTGTCGCCGAGTGGTATCATCTAACTGCTCGATTCCTTGAAAACGGTTATGCCTTCCTGAATAGTCGATTTCTATAGATGGTTTTCTGTTGAGCGGCCTTCGAATGTTTACGTTTGGTGGTTCAATGTCGGGGACTTTGTTACAACAAGCACTCAAGTTTGCGATCGAAGAATTATTCTTCGGTTCGGAACTGTTTTCAATCATATTGGTTTTGCTTGAATTGCTTTTAATTCTTTTCTTTTGTAAATTCTTCCATCTCCTGATGAGTGTTTTGCTGGACATATTCTGTTATCGTTCAAACGCTTTGAACAAGTCTGACTGACGATGAAATACACTGCGATGTTATTCGTTGCTTATTTATATGCATGATCAGAGAAATTTAGTAATTAGTCAACAACATAAGCAATTTTATGTAAGATTTCAGTTAATTTAGCATAGTTTCGTTTTCGTACAACAAAATTTAAATACATGCAATATTTACAATTTAAAACATTTAAGAAATTCTCTTCAGCAGCTGACATAAAAAGATAACTAAAGATGGAGATATTAAAAGTAACCACTATAGTAATGTCAGTTTGAAGTTAAAATACTTTAAAGGACATCAGAAGATTGGTCCACGCCTCTACATATTATAATTAACTTAAGTAATTTAATTAGTTTAACTTAGATATCAATATGTTAATTAATTTCATTTTAAATCTTAAATAACTAATTTTTTTAAATGACTAATTTTATTACTTGTAATTAGCGGCATTACTTGGAAGAAAGTTATATATGGAAACTAAAGACTACAAATTGAATTAAATCTTAATGTATTTTATCAAACGAGTAGAACCAAAATGGTTAAGTTTCTTGGAAAGGGAGAGCAAACAGTGTCATGGCATGCTTGTGGATATATGTGGCCGTGTTGGCCTGAAACGAGTTAGAGTGGAAGAGTAACAGCGGCCATGTTTCGGGAGTTTATTTCATGGTGCCAGAAGTGGGATCAGAGAAACAGTAGATGAAGAACATTTCCATTGACATTTTTGGTAAGTTTCAATAATTTTCACTTTCATTTTCGTACTCGATTTTCAACCTACCTGCTGAGTTTACTGAGAGCGCAAATCGCTGCAATATTCGAAATATTGCAGACTATTTAAGCCCCGAAAACCAGTCACGATGAGGACGACCCTAGAGACTCAAATCCCACGTTATCGTGGGTTCTATTACTTCTGAAAGTAAGTCAGTGCAATGTTTCAGTAGCTACCTTGATAAGATATTCGCAACCATCGGGTTAAACGACAAGCGTAACCTCAAAATGAAAGATGACACAGGTCCGGACACAAATATCCTCACTACGGATGACTTGCAGAAGTTGTAACTCTGCCTCGACATCAAACCATCCAGTAGTATATAAAAAGGTTATGGTGGAAATTGCATTGACAACCTGAGTATTACCAGACTGAAACTCACCCACAAATGGTAGTCTGTCAACACTAACTTTAAAATTGTGGAAGCCCCAGGACACCATCAATGATCGGTTGCCAGCAGACACAGGAACTGGGTATAATAACTGTTCACATTTAGCAGCTCACAGGAACACAAGAGCAGAGCAAAACACCTCGTGCTGCTGAATAAAGAATACTGACAAAATCTGTTGTATTGGAGAACTACAAAGAATGTTTCGACAAAATTGGCAGATTCCCAGGTGATAAGTATCACATTCAATTCGCAGGCAACGCTGTACCAATGGTCCACCCCCACGAACTGTATCACTTCACATCCTTCCACTCTACAAGGCTGAGCTAAAAAAAATGATCGCCAAGACATTATTTGCCATCATAGCCCACTGATTGTGTTTAATTCAATTGTCTGCAACATTTCTGAGACAGCTGAAGGAAAGCAAAAAGTCAGGTTGTGCCTGGACCCAAAGGACCTAAATAAAAACATTCGACGTGAACACTACTATAGTAAAACCATTGACGAGATACTCCCTTTGCGCTATGGTAAGAAATGCTTCTCAGTTGTTGACACTAAGAAAGGTTACTGGCATGTAGAACTGGGTTTGGAATCTAGTATGCTCTGTACTTTTAACACACCCTTAGGCCGGTACAGATTTAAGCGCTTACCACTTGGAGTCATAGTGTCCTAAGATGTCTTCCACTGGAAGCAAGATGACATTTACCGAAAGATTCCCAATGTCACGGGGATAGCTGACGATATCATTGTGTACGGTTCAACACAACAAGAGCATGACGAGGCCTTTTTCAAAGTACTAAATGCCAGTCGAGCCAATAATGTGAGTCTAAATTCTGAGAAGTTACAGTTCAAGCAACATAGTTTAAGTTTCTATGATTACTCACTGACTGACAAAGGCTGGTGACAAGCTAGAGGCATTCCAAAATATCTCTGCACCATCAAATGCAAAAGAGCTGCTGTCATATATATATATATACTTAATTGTATCACACCAAACAAGAAAGCCAAAGACTTCGTAGAAATATAATAATTTATCACTTTTACCCTTTGTTGATCTGTTTTGTGGTGTTGTGAACATTGTAATGCATTGTAGTGTATATCATGGGATTGTCTATTGCCTTGTACATCCTTTTTATCAAATTTTCCTTTGACTTAGCGATGCACTTACTATAAATCTCGGGCTGAATCTTAAGTCTCATTTGTTTCCTCTCAGAACATAGGATTCAGATTTTGCACGAAAATCAAACTCATCTCTAAGGTTGCTGCATATTTTTTACTCAGAAACTAAACTGTTCTACATGATCATACACAAGAATTTTCGAGGATCTTAACTTTATTTTTCAGGGTTTGTATAGTTTTAAAAATTAACTTATAAAATCTCAAAATTGAAATTTTAGTACTCCATTTAAGTATTTCAAAGTTTGCGATATTCTCAAAAGGATCTGCCATCGTTAAACTGCTAGTAAAACTCCTGCATGACTGTATGTTATTATTTTGCGTCAAAAAGTCTTAAAATAAATCAAGATTTAGATTGCATGTAACTGTTCAAAGCATTTTCTACAGATGTTACTTTGGGTCTATTGCTTAAAGGCCATTAAGAGTCTTCAGATTTCAGCGGAAGTAAACAGTAAACACTTATTGAACTAGGTTGAGCAAAATATCGTAATTTGTCAGTGGCGAGCATATTCATTATTATTTTGCCGAAGCCAAAAGCAGAGGCAAATAATTGATTTGCGAGACAATGATAAATGAAGATATTTTGCTCAACCTAGTCCAATAATTGTTTTATCAATCGTTCACTGAATTTTTGTGTGGGAAGCGTTAACTTTTAAGAGGTAAATGTGCGCTGCATCGTAAAATAAGTCAAGTCAGCTTTTTTCAGTTTTCAAATAATTCATTGCGAAAATAACGCAGCACAGCTACTTTTAATCCCAAAAGCAGTTTATCGGTTCAAAAAATTGTTTTCAATCAAACTGCTTAAATCTGCCTCTGCAAACTCTGGAAACGAGCCATTTTTTTCTAGAGGAGGTCGAAACTGCGCATGAGTAGTGCCATATTTGCAGCTAAACTCCTCCAGACGGTTATGTGCATGAGCAGAGTCATATATGTAGGCAATTATTTGTAGGTCACGTGGTGGCCCTTGCGCCAATGAGAAAGAGAAAATTTCCATCGAATGATAGTACGAATTATTTTACTGCTAATGTAAAAAATTGTGGTGTTTTATTCATCTTGTTCACATGCACCTTGCACGATTATCACTAGTCATCTCTAGCATTCTGATCTGTTGAATCACAAAGAGCACTTGTAATATACTAACAAATTAACTTGTCTGGGTTATCACAGCTTGTCTGACTGCACCGAGCACAGATGCACAAAATGATGTGCGCCCTTCTGCAGTAGCACTAACCCCACCAGCTTCACCCTCTGATCCCCCCACTTTAGATGAACCTGCTGTGCCCAAGCTTGTTCCTTCACAGCCGAAAGTGACATCTTCCTTTCAACCCTTGACATTGCCAGTGTCAAAGTCGGAATGTATGGCCAGCACCAATAAGAAGAAGGTGACACAGTCTTTAGTTCAGGAAGTGTGGCAAGAAATAACGACTCTCAACAAATCAACCTCAAGGTAATTACAGTCTAAGTGACAATTTTGTAACGGGGAATTGGCTCCCTACTTCAACTTCTTTAATTTCTTTATTGGATTGGTTGGCCTCTGCCCTGGCCTCGGCAAAGCCGGCATGGCTAAACTTCGGCCAGCACAGAGGATCAACTTACTCCTACAACAACGGTGGTGAAAAAGAGGCGAAACTGATGGGCGCGATTTGCCATATCAATTGAAAACAATAACCACAACACAATGAGTCACCGCGTGATTAAAACAAAAGATCTAAACATAAATTAACTTGCTACGTGACAATTTAAAGCGCACATGCTAAAAATAAAGAGTAGTTTGTGTATATTAATAACGTTGTATTAATTCATTTAGGATCGGTGCACTTGCTAGACATACACCTCAACTGCGTGAAATATTTGTTATACATATATTTATGTATAACAAAATATATATTATACATATTGTTGTGATACTTAAACCAGTTTAATGCATTATCAGGCTACTTCAGGAGAACTTCAAAAGTTTTCTAATTTTCTTGATTAAACAAGTTTATTCATTGATAAAAATAGGGTTTGGATAAGCCTTTTTTTTTATTTGTACAAAATTCTGTATACGTAACACACATTAAGAGCCAAAATCACTTGCTATAACATTCAGTAGAAATCATAAGCAGGGTGTTTGTTTTATACTGGGGGTGGAGCTAGACGCACTGCTAATGTGCTATTAAATTTTATTATTTATTAAATTATATGTAATCATTTTACAGAATTTCAAGCAAACCTGTTAGTGGTTTTGTAAAGTCGGAACCTGTTGCGCTATCAGGTATGGAGCTCAATCTAACTGGACAGACATTGTGGGACTTTGAAGAGCCGTTAAAGAGGACATCATGCTCGTGTACATCAAGTAGCAACATAAGTCGGTATGATAAGAACAATAATAAGAAGTTTTCTTGAGTAGTGATTGATAACTATGTAATGCTAGAAGTATAATTAAATCTTTTCATAAGCTTAGTGAACATGTGGAGAGTAGAGTAGATATGAGTACTAGATGCCACTTGTGACATTAACTCGAGCTTCTTTAGATGAGCATTCCTAAGTTTTTTCTACATGCGGTTTGATAGAGTCAGTACTACCGTTCGTAAGCGTTTTGCCTAGTTTTTTAACGTTCCATATATATTTGAGCTTACTATAAGCGCATGCACAGAAACTTCTGAATATGTATAAATACGAATTATATTAATCATATACGTTCCAGGTTTTGAACTTCAACAGGACAAAACCCTCAAATTTCGCATGGGACTCTGAACTTTGCTTTGACAAAACTTCAAAAACATTTGCATTATTTCAAACTTTTGTAAAGTTTTAGGAAATATACATTTTTGTGTGCATTTTTGTTTGACATTAGAAGGATATAGAAAGACTGAGATTTGAAAAACTACCAATTTGATATCGTACAGTGGGTTCACCGACCTTCATTCTAGCTATTACGTATACTAGGGTAGCGCAGTTTTTACTTTGAAATGGCAGTTATGTGGAAAGCAAGCTATAGGGACACCAAAGTTTACTTTTCAGATTTGGAATTACCGTTAAATTTCATTTAAGAAAATCCTAGTATCAGAAAAACTTTAATATTTTTTCAAAAGTAGCCAGCAACCTCAGACATTAACTTTTTTGCACTTTTTTTTAACCCTTCGACTCCTGAAGGCCACGCGTCAAGTTTCCCTGTATTTCCTGGGGCAAAATAGCGGTTCAAGATTTACTTTTTAACTCTAATCAAAACATATAATTTTATGCGCAGTAGATTTTGACGAACTTTCAACCAGAAATAAAAACGAAAAGTAATAGGTGAATTGCTAATTTTTTTTTCAACTTTCTAATTTAAAAATATTATAATATAGCATTAAAATCTTTTCATGACTGAAAATCAAAAATTTATAAAATATGTGAAGTTTTAGCCTTTTTATGCTGACCGCAACGATAAATAAATATGTATTTAAGAAAATGATTTAAAAAAACTAAAAAACCTTTCTCAAAATTGGAATTGATAAAAAGATTTTTTTTTAAATTTAGTTTTTATAGTTCTCTGCCCAGAAGTAGTGTTAAAAGCAATATTTAGTTCATGCGTGAATCTTCACAAGGCTTGACGAAACGCCATTTCGATTGCACCAACAGTTCCCGATGCATGCAAACATCCAAAGTTTATTTGGGTCTTTTCAAGGTTTTACAAGGAAATATTGTTATAAATGAAAGCAAAACACGTGAATAAAGACGTTGCCACATATGAATAAAAGATGGCAATAAATTTACAAATCATTTTCAAGACATAACGACAAGACCACAGTTCCTTGAATTTGCCATTAATTTAGGAAATTTTCATCCTCAGTCCAGACTAAAATGTTTTCAACCATGTTTTCCAAAATCTCCTTTGCGAAACACGGCATTTGGTCGTTCGGGAAGATCGACATATAGTCTTGATGAACATAGTACCTCCGTATTTCTAGAACCCAGTAATCGAAGGTTGGGCTAGAGTGGCCTAGTTTTCATGAACCTTCTACCAAAGGATTTCTTGGTAGTTCCAAAACGTGACATGATAGACATATAGATAGATAGACGAAAAGGTAAACTAGACTTAAACACCCTATGGGTAGCCCGAGTAACGAGTTGGCTCTGGCTTGACGGACAACAATCTATCACTGGTAAGCTTCCTGTAGAAGCGGGTTCTCCTTTTTGTCCCTGAAAGAATAGAAAGCTGAGTTAGATCTGATAGAATTAACCTTGTAGTTAGAAGACAGAGATCATATCAACTGTTCCAGCCAAGTGGTTAGAAGACAGAGATCATATCAACTGTTTCAACCAAGCGGTTAGAAGACAGAGATCATATCAACTGTTTCAACCAAGCGGTTAGAAGACAGAGGTCGTATCAATTGTTCCAACCAACTGGTTAGAAGACGGAGGTCGTATCAATTGTTTCAACTAACTGTTAAGAAGACAGATCGTATCAGTTGTTCCAACCAACTGGTTAGAAGACAGAGATCGTATCAATTGTTCCAACCAACTAGTTAGAAGACAGAGATCGTATCAGTTGTTCCTACCGACTGGTTAGAAAACAGAGATCGTATCAATTGTTCCAACTAACTGTTTAGAAGACAGAGGTCGTATCAATTGTTCCAACAAGTAGCTGCTGCTACTGTGGTAGAAATTACTTGAAATCGATTTGTTTTTGCCGAGAGAGAATTTTGGCTTGGGTCCTTGGAAAATATATTTTCTACCCTGTAAAACTACTAGAATTTTGTTATCACTAGTCAGTGAGAACTATGCTTATTCTAATAGTTTAACTCCAACCTTTGTACTTTACATTTAATCATTTTCAGTTTAAAACATGGTTCAAATTAGCCACCAGCTTCCGGTGATAGTCAAGAAATTTTAAACTTTGTCGGCGATTTTTTTTTCTACTTCCTATTGTTCAAGATAAACTAGACTATTAGCAACTGTCGCCCAAAGCACTAGGTGAAACATTCTTTTCTTTTTTGTAGAAGTAACTTAGTTAAATATTACACATGCATTTTCAAAAAGAATGTCTTACTGCCCGAAAAACAACTGAGATCGAATTTATGCCACAGTATATGCAACAACTTTATTAACAATCTTTGCCAGCAAAACGTCTGGACTACATAAAACAGCCTACAAAATTGAGTAGATTTCTTGAACGCTATTTTGAGCCCTGTTAAAATGTTCATTATTATAACTACTACTTGTAAATTGTTATTTTTCTTATTTGAATTATCATTTTGCAGGCCAAAGCCGCCTACTCAGGTTCGTTCATCATTTGGTATCACAAGACCTATTGCATCACCCAGTCACCCGCTACCATCACCACAGCAGCAGCAAAGTTCTGCAAATGTCAAACTAAAGAAAGATCGGGAGAAAAGGAAGCCACTAATACCATTTCACCAACGACACTCGGTTGAGAAAGATGTTCCAAAGGCGTTCAGAACTCATGTTGCTATGGCAACAAAAGGGGTTCCCACTGTAAATCTATTGACATCTGTCAATCAGAAAAGACATGTAAATGTTGCGGCTGCATCTGCTGGTGCTATGCTTAGAACAAAGAAGCAGAGCTGGCCCAACCAGAGTTCTTCCGCTAAAAACGTTCGTACTATGTCACGTCAGCAGCTCGATTCTACATCAAATAGCGATTCGCACATAACAAATTTGTCCTCGAACGTGAACTCATTGATAAGGGATGATGATGTTTTCATTGACACAGCATTATCAAACAAAAATCTAAGTAACAGCATTCAGTTAAAACCTGTTGGAGAAAACCTTGCGACTGAAACAGATTGTAATGAGGTGGAAAATTTAAAACTACAAGGTAAAGCAAAAGATTGCAAGACTCAATATGTATTGCCAGTGTTAGGAACGTTTCATCTCCCAACGCTACCCGATGATCCACTAGACTGCCGTACAACTGATCTGTTGTTACCGAAACCTTTAGAAGAGCCTCTTGAATCATTTAGAGATCAGAAGCCATCAATGTGGGAACTGTAAGTATAAAAGTTTTTGCTTTTTTGTCAGTAATGTTATCCTAGTTGGTAAGGTGCCAGTCTATTGGTCGGGATACTTAGGTTCAATTCCCTGCTGAACCAACTTTCAGGGTCTTAAAATAATCTAGGAGAAGGTGCTGCCATCACCGTAATATCTGGAAACGGTTAGACTTTTAGGTCTTCTCCGATAAGGACGTTAAACCGTAAGCCCTTGGTGACTTCTGTGTTTATGCATGTGTCGTGTGAAAGTTCTCCGTCTACCTTAAAGTGGTAAAGATTATGTCCCCAATAACCTAAATAAAGTTATTATTGTCATTATTATTATATTTGTAAAATATTGTAACGTTTACAACGAGTTTCTCATTTTTTAGTGGTTTGAAGAGGCTGCCATCAGAGTCGGACATTAATTCTGGTCCCTCACCTGCAAAGAGGGTAAAACGTGAGCCATCAGCAAAGAGCTGTGCAGTAGCAGGCCGATCTAGGTCTGACAGCACTGCTCAAGGTCGATCAAAGGGTCGCAAAAACAGTGCTTTACAGTCTCCTGCTCCATCTGCACCCATTCTTAGTGATCCATTTACCCCCCAGTCTGATGAATCAGACTTCGACCCCACTCCTTTGGTGTCTCTGAAGTCCCCACCTCAAGGGAAAGCCAAGGCTCGTCGGCAGAGCAATACAAATATGTCAAACAGTCCTCTGCCATCCCCAGCAAGTACTGAAACAAAACCGGGCAGAACTAAACAACGTAGACAAAGTGTTAGAAAACAGCAAGAGGAGAAGGAGAAGCATTTGAAAGAACGAGAGCAGCAAGAAAAATCTGGCTTGCAAGCGGGGTTGGATCCAGGTCTATTCCCTAAGATCTTGCCTTCGCCACCAACCCCGCGCTCTTCAGTTAGCAGTCTGTTAACCGCAAAGGACCTGAAACTTACTGCAAACGATTTGGACAAATTATTTGAGTCAGATGATGAAGAATTTGTGGGAGACATCCAGACATCGCAAGGAACCAACCAGGGTTCACATATAGCCAGTGACACCCATTCAAACATGTGTAACTCGACTTCATTAGCGATGAGTACTAGCCTAATCGCACAAACGGACTTAGCACGAATGTTTCCTACTCCTCCTTCTCCTCCGGCCTGTCATTCACCTCCACCATCCATTGGCAGTGAGTATGTTAGCCCAGGAAGCGTTAAGATGGTTCCATCTAGTATGACATCACCTGAAGCACATCCTTTGTTTCACCATAGTGGATTTGAAGCAGAGCACAAGGAAATCCCTAAGGTACTCATGTTCATGTAAACTTGTACCTCTATCACGTGTACAGTATGTGAGGAATTGAGTCAATCCTGATTTAGGGAAAACAATTCACCAACCCTTCCGTCCCTTCCCCATCCCTGTGAATAATTCTAGACCTTTACCCACGTTGACTCAAACTTGAATCCCTATAAAGTTTCTTTCCCGTTATAAGGTATTTCATAATCACGTGCAGTGTTTAGAGACACTTTACAAATCCCATTTTATAAGTCTGCTGCAGGACAGCGCTCTTTTAGTTTTAGAGCTGTTCATTATTGGAACAATCTAAACCCTAACATCAAATGTGCAAAAACCTTAAAATCTTTTAAATTACTGCTTAAAAAGCATCTTTTGCAATTTAGTTTTAACGGCTGACTTTTTTAGAATATTTTTTTAAAGACCAATATAAGTGATTGTATCATATTTTTGTTTATTATAGATTATTTGATTCAGAATGTAAAAATTTTATTAATGTAAATAGTTTTTGAAAAACCCGGAATGGGAGAATTCTATTAAAGATTATTATTACTATTATTATTATTATTATTATTATCATTATTATTATTATTATTATTATTATTATTGTTTTACAAAAACGTGCCCTCCGACTGTTAAATTTTTCAAATTCACGAGAGCATGCTATTCCCTTCTTTCTCCAAGCAAGATCGCTCACCTTAAATTTTTTCTATTTCGAAAGTATGCGTATTATGATGTATGATATTTTCAATAATTTCAGATCATTTACATCGCTATAATACAAGGTCAATCTCAAATCAATGTTTCTACGTTAATAATAATAGTGCCGTCACAATGGACGTTTGCGAAAAATGATCCAATCGTGCCTTTCCTGTGATTTACGAGTAGTCTCAATGTGCGACATCCCAAGGGATTCCCACATAAAATCCATGAACCTTCTCCTAGGTCTGCCTCGTCCTCTCTTTCCAGGTACCTTCCCTAAAATAGCCAACCTCTGTAACCCATTTTTCCGCATGACATGCCCGAAAAAAACTTTTTGTCTTCCTTGTATTGTACTTATAAGAGCTCTGTTAGTCCCCATTTTCCTTAGCACTTCTTCGTTGGTGACCCTGTCCACCCATTGGATCTTGCACATGCGTCTTAAAAAACACATTTCTGCTGCCTTCAATCTCGCTTGCATTGACTTGCTTACTGTCCAGCTTTCACACCCGTACAAAAGAGTAGACCATATGTAACATTTTAGGATCCTCAACCCGGGTTTGAAACTTAAACTTCCTTTGTTAAGTAGCTTGCCCATCTTCTTAAATGCTGACTTTGCTATTCCGATTCTCTTCTTGATTTCTGCTTCACTTTTTCCATCTGAGGAGAGCGCGGTGCCTAGGTATGTGAACTCATCAACCTGCTTGATCACTGTGTCGTGAATTTTGATGCGGCACAATGGTGGTATTGCATTCTTTGAGAAAGTCATAACGAAGGTCTTCCTCTCGTTGTGAATAGGCCTTTTGCTTCGCTTTCAGCGATAACCGTTTTCATAAAAGCTTGGAGTTTTTCCTCGGAGTCAGCTATCAACACTGTGTCGTCTGCATACCGTATGTTATTTATATTGACGCTTCCTATGCTGATACTTTCTTCCTCGTAGATGGATCTCATTATCATTTCTGTGTAAATGGAGAACAGATGAGGAGAAAGTACACAGCCTCACGCCTCTTTATTTTAGAGGTATTTAATAATCATAATGTAACCGTTTTATTCAATAAGTTAGACCTTAGGCGAATGGGACGAGGAGGAGGACTCAGGGGGGGAAGCCGGGGAAGGTGTGAAGAAGTAGGTTAGTGAAATGAGGAAGTGAAGAAAGGAAAAGAAGGGGGAATGGAAGGAAAAGAGGAAGCATGAGAGAGCAATGTATCACACCATCAAACCACACAAGGCCCCAAACATAAACTTGCTTGCTTTTAATCCATCTCGAAAATTCTAAAAGCTAACGGTTTTTCAGTAAAAATACTGGAGATGCAGTTACATAGCTGAGACACACATGATTATTCTAGACTATTCTACACTCCCCCACTAAGATGCAAAAGCAAGCAACAAACAAAATCAAGTTATTAAGAGTCTTTTGACTTAATTTTTAAAACAATACTTCATTTAGAAACAGTCACTCAAATATCCAGGAGGATGTCGGTTCCTCGTTGGATAACAACTTTTACTCTTCTCTTGGACGTCGGAAGGTTCTGCTGCAACAAGAACAGTAGAAGCAGTCACCTCTGGACTCGCAGCATGGTCTTCCACGGGCTGGATAGTAAACTTTGGCTTTTCTAGTTCTGAGGAGGAGCTTATGGATGATCACAGGATCTCTGTATCAAGTGATCTTGATGGAGTCTCATTGCTCGCCCATTTTTTTGATGCAACTTCAAACGTTGTAGGACCATTTGACTGAGTTTCAGGCATAGACACGGTCTCCTTCCATCATGGTACACTCTGACTCAGCTATCATTCACAGTTAGCGAAATCTCAGCTGTAATAAAGCAACTAGACGAAAACAAAGCAACAGGTCCGGATGACATATCGATCAGACTTGTAAAAGAGACCGCTGATGAGATTACTCCTTCCCTCTGCCACTTATTTAACAAGTCTCTAAGAACCGGCAAATTTCCAACTGAATGGAAGGTGGCAAATGTTGTACCTGTATTTAAGAAGGGAAACAAAAGCCATGCTGAGAACTATCGTCCCATATCCCTACTCTCAATTATATCCAAGATTATGGAGCGCTGTGTTTTTAATAGTATAAGAGATCGTGTCTCAAGGCTTATCCACGCGTGTCAACATGGGTTTACAATTGGAAAATCCTGCGTGACGCAGCTCATTGAGGTACTTGACATCATTGGTTCACACCTTGATTCTGGTGGCCAAATAGACACCATCTACTTAGACATGTCCAAGGCATTCGACAAGGTTGACCACCACACCCTGGCGAAAAAGCTGTCCATATACGGTTTCGGCGGTAATCTTCTACTATGGTTTAGATCTTATCTCGCAAACCGCAAACAGCGAGTCATTGTTCCGGGGGGAATATCAGAACACCTACCCGTCACTTCTGGCGTCCCTCAAGGGTCTATATTAGGACCAACGCTATTTTTGCTCTTTGTCAATGATCTGCCAGATGCCGTAAAGTCGAGCAAAATTGCCGTTTTTGCAGATGATACTAAACTGTATAAACCCGTCAGTTCTAACGACGATGTTGCCAGCCTACAAAGCGATTTAAACAGCATCAACACTTGGGCCTCATCAAACACCATGCTATTCAACAAGGGGAAATGCAAGGTGTTGCAAATAACCAGAAAACGTCAACCCATCACAAGTACCTACACTCTTAACAATTCTCCCTTACAGACCGCCAACACGGAGAAAGATCTCGGAGTTTGGGTGACTGACAGCCTTACTTGGTCCCACCAAGTCAGCGAACAGTGCAATAAAGCCAACCGAGCGCTTGCATTTCTAAGGAGAAATACTAGAGA
>JAOBBB020056424.1:0-14374 GCA_025331005.2 Zoanthus gigantus
ATTCGCGAAGTTCAATAGGTAAAGAGTTCCACAGTCGGATACCACGGTACAAGAAGGTTCGTTGGCCAGAAGCAGATCTGCAATGTGGAATGATTATTAAGTCCTTGTTTCTTGTGTCCTTGTCATGCACGGTAGATCTTTTAATAAAGCGTAAAGTTCGTTCTTATAGTTATAGAGAAAAAAAGCGTGTAAATCACTCTTTACGAGCCAAGTGGTTCATGGAGCTCGTGCTCATCTCCGATTTCTGTAGCATGAACTTCCGCTGAACGCGACACTAATTATCGCAGGTTAGCTCCCATGCAACAAATACTGGTACTCATTCTAGTTACCTACCCCGGAAGGATAGAACTTTAGAAGATGAGTTAGCTTTGGCGGAAAAGAAAGTCGCACAAATATTCAAATATTGGCAGAGCCAGAAATCGAACTGGGTACCTTGTGGTCCGGAGACAGAGATCTTATCAACTGCGCCAACCATTTTTTTAAAACATGGCAGTTATAAACAGTGTTATATAGCAGTTGACGTTAGTGACAAGTGTTCAGTGGCCTATGTCAGACCAAGCTGCTTTCTGTCATTCTGACGAATGGCTACTGCCAATAGTACATTTATATTATACTTGTGTCGATGTTATAAAAATTTTAATCTTTGTGTTCCCTTTTTTTCAAAACGTTTTTTTAAAAAATGAAAAAAAAAAAAAAGATTTTTCGAAAATAAAGGTAAAATTGTTAGCAACGTGATTTCCCCGTTTCACTAGCGGGTAAACTTTGTTACACATTTTTTTTATTAAGAACCAACTTAACCAGAACACTAAGGCTCAAATCGCCTGAAACTATAAACAAATTAAGAATAATTTGAGTCAAACTAAAAATATTAAGAAAAATATTAATAATAGCTATTCATACCAAAAGAAATGTCGTGTTAAAGCTGTACATATATACTGTCTTTTCACAAACTGAAATACTGAAGATACTTTCTGCCTCAAATCACAAGAAAAACAAAGCATACAAGTGCATCTAAGGGCGCCTTATAGTTGATTTTCAGCTATTAAAAATAATTTATATATGGCGGCCGTTAAGAACAAAATACACGCTTGTTTTTTTATAAGAACCAGTAAATTTTTCCGAGGCTCATTGTTCTTAATTTTTTGACAACTTCAGCCTCAATTTGTTCTTAAATTGTTCTTATTTCTGTAAACGGTTTTTTATTGAAGAAAAAAAACCAAAAAAAAACCCAAGGTATTGCAAAATGAAACGCCTTGCTCCACGCATTTATTGTACGGCTGAATTTAGAGGCTAACTACCTTCCTTTTTGTTGAGAAGTCTTTACAGTGAATCCTTTTTATGTTTTATACTTTATCGCTAAGTTCTAGTTAAGTTTCTACCACAAAAACTTTCTTAGTTATCAAGCCTCAGCCTGAGCTTGTTCTTAAATTTTGGCAAAGTTGAGCCTCGTTGTTCTTATAAATTCGTTCTTATATAAAAAAAGCGTGTAAAAACGTTTGAGGCTAAAATTACTGAAAGTATAACAACATTGACTTTGAGCAAAATTTTATTGGTTCGTAATAAAAAGTGTATTTTCATGAACAATTCTTTTTTCAAGTTTCTTCGCAATTTTGACCGCTTACGGCTTTTATACCTTTATTCATTGTTTTAACATTGCAAAAGGACCTGCTAGTCGCAAGATTTGTTTTAGATAAAAAAAATTGTAGTGAAGAAAAACTGTCAGATATTTTTTAAAAATACCGTTGGAAAACACTGTTCTAAGAGCAACATTTTCCGAGAGGGTTTATTTAACTGTTGCTTTATTGTCCAAGGGCTGGTTCCTCAAAACTCTGATTAACTTAATCCTGGGTTAAGACAAAATTAAAAGAGTAAATATTTCATAAGTAAAGCTTTGTGATGCTTACAAAATACTGTTCAGTTTTACCAATCAAAGAAATATGTTAACTCCGAAATTTCAGCCCAAAGCAAGCTATAGAAGGTAGGAAACAGGAACATGGATTAAAAAGTTAACCCTGGGTTAACACTAATCGGGTTTTGAGGAAACGGGCCCTGTACATCAAATTATCTTTTCTGGCGAAGGAATGACACTTAAGAACCAATATGGCGATGAGCAAGAAATTTCAATGCAACCATGTAAAGTTGTATTGACTAAATTATAAACAGAGTATGTATTTCTAATATTAAATGTGATAGAAATTGTGACAAGCTTTATTTTCTTGCAATTTGAATGAACTTAAACTGGACTGTACAGCACTTCACCTTTACTGGCTTTCGTCTCGGTCAGAAATTTTTTCATCATGAAAAAAACACACCTGGAGTTGCCCTAAACGGAAGCAGACTGGGCGATACAAAATTATCGACGGGATCTGAATGTTTTATGATGCCTTATAAAGCAGTATATTGTAAATTGTAATTGTTTGAAAACGTAATTAAAAATTTACATTCGTTACAGAAAAAACTCAAAACCAAAAATTTTAAAACATAAAAACTCCACTTTGAATTAGCAAAAAACAAGGTAGTTTTATAAATTGGCGGAAATTTAAGAAGAAAACTTTAATTTTATGAAGTAAAATTTAAGTAATTGGTTTTTTAGTTACGCCCAATAAGCGATTTTATATGCTTAAAAAAGGTGTATGATAATGAAACACAAATGGAGTGATTTCTATACTTTAACTGCAATGCTTGAATGTCTGCATATTGTACATTACTCAATTAACTAAACGATTGGCAGAAGAAAATACATTCTATTTACTTGTGAAAATTGAGACAAAATCTATAAATCTTTTCGTTTTGCGTACTTGTTTTTTGAGAGCATTTCTGGTTGAATACCAGCCCCCCCAAAAAGCAAAAACATATATTACGATTTTCAAAGGAAAGCATATTTTTCTTATATGCTTACCAAACTAAGGCTTGATCTTGTTCATTCAAAAATTGAACTTAAAATAGAAGACTATATTTAATTGTACAAACATATTTTGGAATACACATAAAAAAATACCTCTATGAATTCATTTTTCAGTTCTATAAATGTCAATTGGCAAAGAGAAATTTTTACTGTCTTGAAATTTACATTTGCCCTATAGCAAGGAGAGATTTCTCTCTGTATATCGCGTTTAGTTTATCTTCTCTTGTATATATACTGGAAGCAAAGAGAAAAGTTTCTGAAAGAGCAAAAATATATTAAAAAAACAAGAGTGTTTTTTTTTCTTCTTTGTTAAATTTTACCATCACTGGTTGCATAAAGCACTTGTTTTTTAACTACGTTCTGCCATTGCTATCAGTTTCATCAGCTCTTTTGACTATGAATGACATAGTGTTAAAAATATGTTAAAGCTTTGGCACTGTTGAAAACAGAACGCTAAATACTGACATTTACAGACGTTCAGCCTTCGGGAGAAATAAAGACGAAGGACTAACGTCCGAACGTCAGTTTTTCTTTTTCTTTTTCAACGTTGTCTATACCTTAAAAATATTTTTTCAGTTACATTTGTTTCTTTAGAAACACCGATGCATACAGCTTTAAAAATAAGACATTTATGTAATAATGTTGTCCATTCTTCCCTTCAACTTTGCTGCAGCATGTTTCTTTCTTCAAAATGATATATAAGTTGGTGCTATTCTGGTGTCTTCGTTCTCTTCCATTTTCCTCCAAAATGTTTAATCAACGGCATGCCCCTGCATGCTGCATGGCCTATCGCTTGCCCTGTTGAAGTTTTCATTTGATTTGATTCAATGCTAAATATCTTCATTATATTTCCCAAGGAAGAAAAATTATAGAATTATTGAACAGTACTAGTTTCAAAGATTATTCAAATATGTCAGCAATTAACTAAGGATAAAGTAGAACCCATTTAACAGCTCGAAACAAGAAAACCTTGCGCCAGCCATCTTTGTTTTTATATATATACATGTGCTTGCTTGCGCCGTGCTACTAATTTGTGTGGCAGATGAAAGAGCTTAACGCAAAAACTGAACTATAAAATAACTAAGGAACTCAGATTATAACTAAAGGTATGGCTGAAATCTTTGTTGAATTGAGAATTTGGCCCTTCCAGAAATAAACAAAGCTGTTTATGAACGTTTTGGAATCAACTTTCGTGATTTACAGTGAATTTAGCGGGCGGAGTTCTAAATACAACCGTAAAACTTAAAACATTTTATATATTATGTTTTAGAAAGGTTGTAAAAATGCATCCATTTCATCAAAGTAATAACAGAAAGGATTATTTATTTTATAACAAAACAGTATACAAAGTCTGAGTTTTATTTCTATAAGGACAGAGAAACCGGAGTTTTTAAATCTCAAAGAAGTAACTTTTTAACTAGCTTCTTTACTTATATTCTTTTCAACGTTCTATAAATAAAGGTTCACAACTTTGATCTTTGCTAAGGCCGTGCGATTTTTGCCATGTCTTAAGTTTAAGTTCTGATAAAAAGAAAATCCTTAAAATGCAAAGAGCTAACCGTTGGTTCAATGAGCTAACCTTTGGTTCAATGAGCTAACCGCCGTGTTTGACATTCTTAGTAAATGGCATACAAATCTTTTTTAAATGGTTTCGCTTACCTCTGTAACATAAAACAAGAATTTACAATAGCTTACATTTAAGAAACAGACCATTATCGTCATACATAAAACATTTAAACTGGGGAAAGTGTGTTTAAAAGACCGATGAAGCAATAAAAGAGTGACGAATCTCTCATTTATTCATGAAATCAATTCTTGTACAACTTTATAAAGGTTTGGATGTTAAAAACAAATCCAGACATCTGGTGTCTTTCTTTTCTTTTTTGGTTTCGTTCTTTATGAAATATTATTTGTTCATTGTATCTTTAGGCCGTTGTCGTTTTAGGTACAGCAAGAAAAAGTGAATTAGTACAATATACCTCATTATATGTTAAAATCTGATATTGATTTTGAGGTTTCACAAATAGTAAATTTGAAAAACATTAGCTTAGATTACCTAAATTTATCGATCTTTTTTTCTAAATACCTGAAAATAAAATTCAAAGTGAAAAAACTCAGAATCAACCAGCACAAGAGAAAAGTAAAAACAAAAAACTGTAAATATGCAAATATTGAAATTTTGCTATATAATCTATAGAGCTCTAAATTTTGTTGCAGATGGTTCAGTAACGATTAATGATAAACGTAAATGTATTAGAAGAGAAAAAAAAAATTCTTAAGATGCTGATAAAAGCAAATGTTTGATTCTTACATCTAGAAAGTTACTAATAAAGTATCACCTTTCAAATATTGAACATTTTTAGTAAGGATTACTTTGATATTGGTACAAAAATATTTCAGTCGTGTTTGTATATGTTGAAGTTTTTTTAAATCGATGACTACAGAAGTTTATGAAAATCCCGTTCGCTTCGTTTTGATGTAACAAATTTCCAAGACCAAAGCTTTTAAATTAACAATTCTCTTTCACTTGCCGAAGTAATAAATAATTTTCAAAACGAAAATGTGCAATCTTACAATCCAATTCATCTTTTTTCTTTACCAAAAAATTGCGTTTGGAGATAAATATAACGAAATGAATAACTTTCTTCGTGGTATCAAAACAAATTGCCAAATTTCGACCAAGAATAAAGATATGTTCTTATAAAAATAAAAAAATAACATTGCACAAAAAATGTTGTGAGCCATGTTTAACATTAGGGCACTGTTGTTTTCAATAAATAAAAATTTTAAATTTTTGACGAAAAATCGTTAAAAGCAAGTTTGTTCTCAAAAGACCTGTTTTTTGTTCATTTATTGCAATTTATCATTTTAGAACAAAAATGACATTTCTTGAAATCTTTTGTCTTTTAACTCAAGCTGAGAACGCAAAATGCATGCTTCAAAGATACAGTCTTTTTATGATTTGGGCGGGACTTCAATAGAAACGAATTGTTTTATCAATACTACTGAAATCTGTGAATTCAATCGGAAGAAAATATTTTTTCAGTTAAATAAAGGACAAAGGATAAAACGTCTTATTTGAATGCCAGTGTACAACACAGAATAAAATCTAGTTTTTGTTTTGAGGTAAATTCTCAGAAGAAAACTTGACAAAACAAATCTCACTAAAAACTTTTCCTTACCTGTAAAGATAGGCTCTTTTGAGGTTCGAAAAAAAGAAAGATTTCATTTCGACTTCTGCACACAAAGACAAACTTATACAAAACATTAGAAACTGATAAATTTTTAATGTTTCATTTCACTAAACAAGAGTAATTGGAAGGGAAAAAATCTTTCCTTCGGATCAAAGGAACACGAATTCTCAAATGGAGTTGGTCGTTATTGCATTTTTCAATAAATTAGCTTTGAATATACTATTAAGCGATAGTGAAATGTAATTTAAAGAGCCCTATTTTTGTTAATTAGTACACTTTCATTTCTGTATCATATTTTAAAATGTCGCACGTGCCTTGACAATACAAGAATACAGGAATGTTCTATGTGATAAGGTAATTAAGATTGTTTGCTCGACTTATATGATTAAGAATCGAAATGTTGAGCGGATTTGGTTAATTATAAGCTCGATAAATTAATATAGAACACAGAACCCTACTGCGTAAGCTCCATGCCCAAAACCGATCTGTTTAATGGCGGTTTTTTGCTCAAAGAGAATAATTGATTTTTAGTTATAAACGTCTTTGCATCCTGCTAAACCCTTTTTTAAATTATTGTGAAAAGTTTTAGGGATCAGGTAAATTGGCTTTACCGAAGTTTTATAAACCAAGTAACAATTCAACAGTCTGTATTAAAACCTACATGAATAAAGATAATTCAGGTAAAAAATAATGGCAGAAACATGATTTTGTTTTAATAAAGAAGAACTTCTGTCGCGTTTTCTAAAGTTGTGTTTACTCCGGACATTTGTCGGGCGTTGTTAATGGCTCATCTCAAACACATTCAGAATCGATCCACATATATATTTATATTAAACAGTGATTCTTGCAAGATTTTTTCAACAAGTGATACTTTATTCAAAAACAGCATTCATTTGATTCTTTTTTGTAAATACTACAACTGGGAACTTTAGTTTTAGTTGAGGGAGACATGAACACCTTCTAACTACTTGAAGCGAAAATTTAATTCTTTGACTTTTGAAACACCCGCCTTTACCGTAAGGATACTTTCCCGCCTAAATTCCCGACCCCGGTCATACTAAATTTCTTGCTATAAACATACTTAATAGGATTAACTTGCTATTTATCATCTAAATGTGCCACCCATATTTTTCTTACTCCATTGTTTTAAAAGCTTTTTATTCGCCTCACGCGGACATAAACCATTTCGTGTACAAATTTATATCTTGTACGAAAATGCGGTTATAACTTACAATTTTACATAAACTGTGTACAGATAAATTTTTATCTTGATACGGACACATGTTGTTTAAGCCATCTGCCCATTTCTCCTGTTCAAGAGAAAGCATAGATCATTAGAAGTAAAGATATTTTAGAGCAATTAAGAAGAATACACCATTCAAATTCTATTCGAGATTTACAACTGACAATGGGGCCGACACGCGACTGATAAAAAACACAACATTGTTCGCGGTTAGAGCTTCCCAAAGCGTTTAATTGCCTATTTGAATATTTTAAGTTTTAATAAATTGATAGTACTTGACTGGCTGTCTGAGGAGCTATTTTTTCTCCATAAACATTTTGTTTTCTTGAGAGTGCCACGCGAATTGACACGCGTCCTGTCTTTGATGTAGCACGCGCGCGTTGGTCAAACCAGGTGGAATTTTCATTGTACTAAAAGTTCTGCTTGTTTGCCAAATTTAACTCAAACTATAACAGATTTTTCATTGGACAAATTTCATTCTGCCTGCACTAAACTTGATTTTCATCTGAAAAGATTCAAAATGATTTCTATAGAAGATACTAAAAAGTAAAATCTTTGTTTTCCAACTGAAATCAAAATAAAATTGAGTGAATGTGATACAGTTTGTGCAGTTGAACGAAGAATTTTTTTGTACCATTTCAGTGTATTTGCATGTTGCTGTCTAATTTTGTAAAATATTAGAAAATGAATTAATTTATAATATGTTCGCTTTGTCGAATAAGTCTTTTAACTGTTTTTCTAGGTTTTATTTATTTCGCTATAATCGGGATGATTTAGTTTCACGGAATTTTTTAATTGCAGGCTTCAGTATTACTTAAAGTAAGGGCACGTGTAAACTTCCAAAATTCGGTTTATATTTATAGCAAAGGATCTAAAATTCAAGACTTTTCTTAATGTTATCCAAATATCTTCTCACAAGACGTGTCATTAATTTCACATTTTGAAACCTAGTGTGAAATTTTTGTGAGCTGAAAAATTTTAAACCACAGCAGTTTAAAACGTGTGACGGAGTTACAAATGTGTTTCATAAATGTAAACAAGCAATCAATAAATCATATGTAACTAGAATAAAGTGCACAGAATTAGTAATTAGCAGAATCAAAAAAAAACTTTGCAAAGAAACTGGGTGAACTGTTTCCCTCGGGTTTTTAAAAATAATGGACCATATGAATGGTGTTATGTTTGTTGATTGGTTTTTTTAGAATTATGACAAACAACGGTGTTTTTCTGCTTGTGGCCGGTTTGATTTTATTCCGAATTATGTTTATTTTGAATACTCTTAACTTCAGAAATGGAAAGTTTGACAACACTAACCCTTTTATCACTTATAAACAATATTCGGTAACACAGTAAAGAGAATGAAAAGCCATCGAAATTCATATCTTAATGTTATTAAGCTCATAAAGGCTCATTTATGTCTTGAAACACAACTAAGTTACCTAAAATGCACTCGGCGGCTTTTGTTATGGTCTAAACGGCGTCGCAAAATGAAGGGAACGCGTGCTGTTGGATCCCGATGTATTGTCTTTTGACAAGTGAATTATCATTACAATAATTTTCAAGTTTGGACACGCGGCCATCTATTGTCTTTCGCGCATGTAGGATTAGCTCTCATTTCTCAACTACACAAAAACGGTGTTCGGATTTCACTTTTGGCTCGCGTAAAAAAGCTAGCATATTTCAAGAATAGTTTTTGCAAGGGTTAGTGTATGACAGCACGAATTAAATAAGTGTGTAAGCAAATGTCCCTTGCTGACAAATTGCAATTTTGTGTTGTTGAGCTTAGACAGCAAAAGCTGTTAGCGTGCGGATTCCAGATTTATAAAATGAAAAAGATACAACACACACCTGTCTAAAAAAAGAAACCAAGTAAAGAGAGACGCTTACAATAAAACAATATCTAATGGCAAATCATTTCACAGACAGTGCACGCATTTCGTCTACTTTTGAGCATTGAATATAACTTAATTAGCAATATATATTTATTCGGGCTTTGAGTAAATGCTGAAATATTTATGCTTTCTTGATCTCTTTAGTACAATTACATATTTATTTCATCGCCAAAATAGCGACGTTGCTGTTTTTAGGATTCAAAAAACATTCTAATTTTGTGTTGTGTCTAGAAAGAGAGAGAAAAACAGTGTACCAGAAAATTTAGTATAAATATGGACGAAAGAGTTTAACATCCCGAACCAGTTGTTACATTGTCTTTGTATCGTTTCTGTTTTGTTGCTAAGCAATGGCTTCTAAAGTTCTCGTTTTCTGTATGATAATTTCCGACAAAATCGATTGAACAAAACATCTGTTCTTTCCAGATTCCTGACACTTCCACGGCTTAAAGAACGCAACTAGTTTTCTAATGGTAAAAACGTTTCATTTTAAATTCGACTTTAATCATTTCAAAATGGGCATGTCGACAAAAGAGCTGTCCCATCGGAATAACCCTAGACAAACAGAAACATTCATTATAAATACAACACAAAAAATATCTGTTGTCCTATTAAAGTGATTAAACATTCTTTCTGTAAACCATGATAAAATATTCAGACACCTGCTTTATTCCTGGGGTGATCGAGTTTGCTAACTCCTTTGAGGTAAGGTCTCGCAAGCGGATTACGAAAATTGCGAGACTTCAAATACCTGCACTGATTAGGTTAGAAACAAGAAACCCATTCTTTTGTATCGCACGACAAGGCCTCGATACACCAAAAAGAGGCAGGGAATTTGCAAAATTAATTGAAATTTAGGTTTGAAGGTAGGGTTTCTGAGCGCGAAAATTAAGGATGGCAATTACGTGCTAATTAGAAGCATGGGGCGTGGGTAGTACACACCATTGTTCCTGCGTGTTTATTAAGCGTGCCGCAATGATAGCATCTGATTGGTTCGTGGCGCGTGCCCATCAGAAAACAAAAATGGGCTTGTCCAATGGAAATGTGTTTTAAGTGACCACGGTTGGATCGCTTCCCCTTGTGTTTTTGTTTGCATTGGCCTCTTTTCAGCTGACATAATGCACATAAAAGAGAAAAGAGCACATGAGATAGTATAAATGTGGCACGCGCCGCTCATATTAACCATTTCAACAGCAGCTATCACGTATTGTGTGACGGCTTCAAACTTTGCTCAACTTTTTTACTGCTAATTATCAACACGATTTCCTTGAAGTTTACTACTTATTTCAAAAATTTCTCAAATAGAACGAGTTTAGAGAGCTGATCAAAAGATTAAACCGAACTAATATAACTGTGCCCAAGGTCAAACGACATGCCACGATCGTTTTTAGTGAAACTGAAGAAAGCGCTTTCGAATTCCTCACTCTTGGAAGATGGTAAGTTGAGAAAGAATCTGGTAAATATCTTAAGGAAAAATTTCTATATAGCTTTTTAATCTCCATTTTTACAGTAACTCCTTTCTTGCTTTCGAGACTCCATAAAACATTAATTATTCATTGAAAAAAGTAGACACAGCGAAATCTAAGAATGTTCCTGATTTTTTTTTGTTTTAGCACATGAAGTTCTTCCAGATGAGTCGACGGACGTTTGGAAACCTATACGAGTGGAAATTGAACCGGCACAAATTTTCAAGCCAATAAAGTTGAATCTTAAACAGCTTGACCCGACAGCACAAACTGAAAAAGGACAGTTCAACCCAAGGGCTCCTTTTTTCAGTTCGTTTAATTTTGATTCATACCCGTTATCAAACAGCCCGACGCAGTTTTCCGGTTCCAGTTTGGGATTTTCCTTCAGTACAAGTCCGTTTAACTCGGAAGCCTCAAATCCCCAAATTCTTGATGGCGCCTTAGTTCCTTCGCCAACAAAAAGTGACGACGGTTTTCCGAAAGCCAGTATTTTCATGCCTGGCACCTGTTTTCCCGGTTTGGAGGGATACGAAAACACAAAGCACCCATCTTTTATTCACACAAGTTCTGCATCCACCGCTGGAAGGAAACGTCGAAATGGGGCACCAAAAACTTTTACGTGTGAGGTCTGTGGAAAAATTTTCAACGCGCACTACAATTTAACCCGTCACATGCCCGTACATACGGGAGCCAGACCATTCAAGTGCAAGATTTGTGGGAAAGGTTTCCGGCAGGCAAGCACGCTTTGTCGCCATAAAATTATCCACACGAAGGAAAAGCCACACAAATGTAACATTTGCGGAAAAGCTTTTAACAGATCTTCGACACTAAACACTCATATTCGCATCCACGCCAATTACAAGCCATTTGTCTGCGATATTTGTGGCAAGGGATTTCATCAAAAAGGAAATTACAAAAATCACAGACTAACTCACACTGGCGAGAAACCATTTAAATGCCACATCTGCGGCAAAGCTTTCCATCAAGTGTATAATCTGACATTTCATATGCATACTCACAATGACAAGAAACCATTTACGTGTAAAGAATGTGGTAAAGGCTTCTGTAGGAATTTCGATTTGAAAAAACATATCCGAAAATTGCACGAAAACAAAACGCAGTTGGGAAAAGCAAGTATTGAACTTTAGAAGAACTAAAAAAAATATTTTGAAGGAAGGCAATATTTTAGACAAAAGCTTTCTATAAGTATTTCACAAATGTATAGATATAAATATATGTGAACCAATTGTACAAAATGACACAGATTTTACATTGAAGGTTTATCAATTATTCAGTAATAACTTCTCATTTCCATATTTATATACGCGATGTAAGCTATAACGGCATGTCACGTGTTTTCACAATAGAAAATTGTAAAGCATTTGTATAGTTGTAACAAAGACTTAAGTTACTGATGCATCCAGTTTTTTATGTATATATAAATACGATCATGAAAGAAATTATTAAAAACAATAAACAAACTGGTGCGAAAACTCAATTTTGCTGGTGCTTTATTAAATTCGAAATCAACAATATCAATACAGACGATGCAGACATTTGTTTTTTGTGATTGATATCTGCATTTAACTTACAATCGTTTTTTAAAGTCGTAAGGTGTTGCTATATAAAAACTTTACCTCTCTCAATTTAAATCTCTCCCCGGTGCTATAACAACAATTTTGGCAAAATATCTGATTTAAATAATTGCTTTAAGTTGCAATGTGAAAACGAAAAAGAAAAGAAAATTGCACGCTACCAAGTAAAGTGCTTTCTCCCGCTCGTTGATAGACTTTTTGTTTGTTTTGCTCCTAACAAAATTACTTTCCAGGAATAATTTGCTTAAAAGTAAACGGAAAGAAATCAGTCTTAGAATATCCTTTTTTGTATACGGAGTTATCTTGTGTTTATCTTGACATGTAACTCTGCACACCCCCAAAACGGTTCTGTTTTTCAAAAGGTTGCACGCGTCAAAAGTAAACAATATTTAGCATACATTGAGTTTGTATAACAAAGAATGTCCAAACCAGATTTAAACACTAAAGAAGTTAAATGTAAAACAAAAGATCTCGGATTTTGGTTTTTAAGTGGGTGAAATTTGAAAATAATCACTCTCTAGTTGTTTAACACAGTTAAGGAAATGTAAAAAAAAAAGTTTTTGATTTAGAGGGTCAACGTGCATATTATTCCTGTAATACTGTTTATAGAAACGCGTCATTTAGACAGAAGGATGAAACTTTTAAATTTCTGAATATCGTGTTTGAAGAGTTAACATGCGTTACATCAGAAACTTAGATTTATAACTTTAGACTAACAAAGATGAACATGAGAAGTTTAAGTTGTCTAGATAAAGTGTTTTTTCTCGACGACTAATGTGCTTGTTCTGTTACTGCCAATGGAAGTAAGCAAAACACGAGACTGACACATTCAGTCAAAGGACGAAGATTCGAAGGCTTCAAATAAAGATTACAACGTTTTGAGCTCGTGGTAGTTGGTGAAATCAATCAAGTAAACTTAATTGTAACCGATTTTATCTTTAATTTTGTAATTGGTCTGTGCACTCAAAAGTTAATGCAATATGCAATAGAAAACGGAATGTCCTTTTACTACAAGACTTCACGGTGCGGTTGTACTACAGAAAGCGCGTAAGATATACAACTTTCCGTGATACGCAGACTTAATTATCTGGGCCTGGTTCCTCAAAACCCGCTTACTCAAAACCCGCTTAATGCTAACCCAGGGTTAACTTTTTAATCCATGTTCCTGTTTCCTACCTTCTATAGCTTGCTTTGGGCTGGAATTTTGGAGGTAACATGTTTATTTGATTGGCAAAACTGAGTTAAGCCACGTTTTCCTCAGAGGTCCGATTGCTTGCTGCTGGGTGCAACTGATTATGATATTTTCTAATTTTTCGGCATGCATGTGCTTCTGTTACTTTGATTCCTTTGTCCAAATTGATTGGCAACAGCATCGTAGTATTAGAAGAAGCAATAGTATCATATTAATAGAGGAAGCAATATTATCATATTAATAGCATTAATTAGCAATAGTACAGTGTAGTAACAGAAGAAGCAAGGTGTCATGTAGTAATAACAAAAGTAGTAGCATTATTATAATAGCATTAGCAATAGTAATGCATTAGCAATAAACAAACAAACAAATCTGTATTCTTACGTCAATTGCGAAGGAAGTGGTTGCCCATTCTTCCTAACCAAAGACTAATATTTAATCGCTTGAAGGGCTCAGATATTGGCATGAAAGTCGAATTTGCAGGGAGAGGAAAACCAGAGTACTCAGAGAAAAACCATCAACAAATTTCAGCCAACATGCGCAGCCTGGGAATTGATCCCAGGTCGTAGAGGTGGGAGGCGCGACTGATGACCACTTTGCCAAACTGACTTCCCAATAGCATCATAGTAATAGAAGATGCAATGGTATCATATTAATAGCAATAGCAACAGTATAATGTAGTACTAGAACAAGCAATAGTATCACAATAATAACGATAGAAACCTGATACACCCATACCTTTTATTATCTCTCATAAATCATACAAAAGTAATAATAACAGCAATGCCAAAGTGATATTTCAAAGTTTTTAAACCAACAAAGCAAAACTGTTGATGTAGATTGTGAGTTTACTGGAGGCAGTGACTGTTATTCCACCACAAGATTGCTTT
>JAOBBB020056514.1:4791-23560 GCA_025331005.2 Zoanthus gigantus
ACCCACCCTGTTATCTATGTAACATGCAAACAAACCTCTTATTAAATTATCTTGCGTCCTATCCACGTGCACCCACCCTGTTATCTATGTAACATGCAAACAAACCTCTTATTAAATTATCTTGCGTCCTTTCCACGTGCACCCACCCTGTTATCTATGTAACATGCAAACAAACCTCTTATTAAATTATCTTGCGTCCTATCCACGTGCACCCACCATGTTATCTGTGTAACATGGAAACAAACCTCTTATTAAGTAACCTTGCGTCTTTTCCACGTGCACCTTCCTATGCAAACATTCTTTTTATTCATTCTTTGACAATTATTAAGGGTTCGTTGCGGTCTTTGAATTTTTCACAGAATAAAATGATTTTTTTCATTGTCTTCTTAAGTCAGTTACTGGTGCTAATCGTTAGTTAATGATTTTGGCCTAGTAGTTTTGGGCACGAGTATAATAGCCAGTTCTGAAGTCGATTTTTTGACGGCGGCTAGCTGGCGCTGCAAGCGTGGGGAGCGATAGATGTTTTTGTGAACACGAAGTACAATGGTCAGCGGTAACCGTTTCTTTTGGTGAAATTTGTACGTGGGGTAAGTTTGTACTTTTTTCGTCAGTAAGATTTTAACAATTTTTCCATGTTAAACTCTAAATTCAATGTTAGTGGAAGTATTCATCAAGCTGATCGTTGTTTTAGCGACGTATTTAGAGGAGCACGTGCTTTTATGAGTCTTAAACTCTGTTATATTTAAACTCAAGTCGTGTTACTCACTGCCAACGGAAGACCCATGCAGTCGACCAGATATTGATTGAAGATGCCATGTACATAAAAAAGCCTTTGGCGACCAAACCATTCCCGATATAGAGACATTGTCGCGGACATATTTACCTGATTGAATACGATGGTTAGATGACAGCTGATCTAAGCACGCCAAACCGAAATGGTTCAAAAAAGTAGAAAATTTATTTAGAAAAGTGAAGTTCTAAATTTACCACATACGTTTATCGATTGTAAATAATCTTGCTAAATATTTGCTTTATAGTAAAATATTTTTGTCAAAAAGACTAGCAATGACTGACCTAACAACGTGAGTAAAGTTATAGAGCTTGCTTTATAGATTATTAGATTAGATTATTAGATTTCGCGACATAACATTTTATTTTTCGTTTTTTTGTAATTAAGTAAATACAGTAAAATGGAAACACACAGAATTTTAATAGATTGTTCAATGATTTTAATACTCATATACAAAAGTTTATGAAATTTGAATTAAATTTTCGTTTCTAAAATTTGTTTATAGAGTAAAATGTATTGAAAAATACGGACTTTCATAACTCTTTCAAACTAGAGCAAATTAGCTTAGAATTGCTAGTAATACACCAATTTTTGTTCTCCCCAGTCCTTTGTGGGGGCAAAAAACTGCAAATCTGGTGAATTTATTAGACAAAATGTGACCGAGCAACACTATTTTGCCCCCAGAGAGGCCTGAAACTGGCGAAAATTTGTAATAGAGCGATTCAGGATCTATTAAAAAAGTTTACGAAATCTGATTTTGAAATTTTCATGAAAATTTACACAACGGACTTTAAAAACTCTTTGAAAATTAGCTCAAAATAGCTTCGAATTGCTAGAAATTATATTTATATTCATACCACCGCCCACAACTGCACGGGAAAAGTTAAATTCTTCGCTGCAAAACTTAACATTCGTGTTGGTGGTATATTTTTTTGCTACACCGAAACAGCTGCCCACGGTTGCAGATTCTGGCTTGATCCGAACTCCTAACCATATTGGTTTAAGT
This sequence comes from Zoanthus gigantus, assembly GCA_025331005.2. Lineage (NCBI taxonomy): Eukaryota > Metazoa > Cnidaria > Anthozoa > Zoantharia > Zoanthidae > Zoanthus > Zoanthus gigantus. The sequence continues at coordinate 6,588 of JAOBBB020056514.1, forward strand.
TTATAGGGACTTTTAGCAACAAGGACAGGAACGTGAACGACGACGGTTCAGAATCATATTTCAGCTCTTGGTTTTACTTCTTTTTACGGTTCCTACGTTTTTTTAAAGGTTCCGCTTTAAACTTTGTGAGCAGAAAGCGATTAAATGTTTCTTCTAATCTGTTGTTACGTCCTTGCAGTCCTGAGGACTCAAGAAAAGGTCTTTTCAGGTTCTAATTTTAGCAATAACCCCGCCGGTGCAGGTCAGGCTCAGCTCGATGCATTTCAGCGTGCAGTTATTGTAATATTTACTATCGTTCTTTGCCGTCGCCGTGCTTCTTGTTAAAGGTCCCTAATTTTCACGTATTACATCAGCCTTTTATTTATCAGTTCCGTTTCAATAGAAAACACCGCACATTAAGTGTACAGGAACCTTAAAACCACCCACCTGTTCAAACTAACTATAAACTTCTTTTTGAATTTTAGTAATTTACAGTTATATGTTTATATTATATCTTGTTTTTAGTAAAAGCTATATATTGCCATTTTTTGATAAATACCGCTATTAAAATGCATTTAAATTTTGACTTAGAAACTATGAAATGGATGTTGCTCTTTGAATCAGTCTCGAAACCGCTATTTTGCTTGGAAAGAGATTTATCAACATATGTTTGTTCAATTACCCATTTCATTCAAAAGTTGAATAAAATATCGGAATTAACTGCAAATTTTGGAGCTTTTTCTAAATTTGTAGCAACTCCAGTTTTCATTGGTAATGGATCAATATACAACTTGTTTGTCACAAGGTGTTAAAGTGAAAACAAAATGTATATATACAGCGTTCACTGTATATATTTGAACATATTTTAAAATATTTTGTTGTCTGTAGTGTAACACTTTAGTTGTGAAAATCGAAAGAGACAAATCTCAAAACTGTTGTGATGTCCATAGCAACTAAAACAACATTTTTAAGAGTTACTTAGAGCATTTCAAATGTTTTGTAACGGTTGAAGTTTCCAAGTGCAGCCAATATCTCAGTGCGGCAATCGCTGTATCATTGTGTAATTGCCGGTAGACCTCCGCTACAGTCAAAGGCACCGCCTCTTAAATGTAGAGTTCACGTTGGTATAAAAACACGTTAACGGAACATTATCGAAATTTCTCCAACTACACAGTACGAAAAAGTGTTAGACATATCTGTTAATTGTTACGCATTACCAAAAAATTAAATCGGTACTATTTTTCTTAAATCAGTTTTTCAATATTAAGCTAAGTGTGTATTCGTTGTACAAGTTTTGGTTACATGTCTTAAGCAACTGATGTTGTTTAAGGACGCTTTCCGTCGCTGTATTGATACCACAACAAACAATGGCATCTTGAAACAGCATTCTTATATACTGCTTATGCAAACGGTGCACTTAATAACAATTTGTTTTACTTATGTTGTAACCACCAAACGCTGAAAACGGCTGCATTTGTTCTAAAGTTTGGCGGCCTGCATTAAATTAACTCCTAACCTTTCTTTTAACCCAAGATAAAAATGTCTTTATACTGTTTAAAGCAATCTTAGTTTACACCGGCTTTGCTTTATTGCAGCAAGTGTTTTCCTAGTCAGGAATGCTAACCACTTCACGATCAGGGACCACAGCGCTGGCAATACATATATCGCATAATTTGTTTCATGTAATCTTTCCCACCCAAACTCTATTTCAGTTAAACGAGTTTCCCTTCCAGCATATTTGAGATTCTCAAACACTGATTTATTTTTAGAAGCTAATTGTGTAGAGTCCTAGGCATAGTTCATTTGACACGCTTTACTGATCAACTTTTAAAAGCTCAAATCTTATTCTCCATCTTAAGCTGTGTGAGGCAGACAACGAAGTTAACAAAGATTCCTTTAAATGTTTCACAACCTTATTTTATCATTTTAAAAACAGACCTTGAGTTATGTAATGGCGTAACGACATTTGATTCAAAAGTCTAGATAGTAATCAAACTTAGTTTATATCAAGAGCTTCTCTAGTTTCGTAAAAAAGCAGAATTTTTAAAACAATAATTTGTTTCTACTCAAAACAGTTATCACTCACCATTTATCTGTTGAAAGAATAAAATATAACTGGAAATATTCAATGATGACGTTATCACAGAAAGTCACGAAAGTTTGATTTTTATAAAACTTTGTAAATTTTTTTCTAAATACTGAAAAATAATCGTTACTCTTCATTTTCTTTCCAGCATTTTGCATTTCTATCACACAAAAGGTTATTTCCTATCCATTTCTTATAATATCTCTCAATTTTCGACAAAATCTCAAAAATCGAAATTTATTCCAAGATGGTGGCCATCATCATTTTATAAGCCTTGGTCACCATGATAACAAGATAATTGTCACGTGATTAGTATTAAATGAAAGTTCGAGGTCCAATTAAAATTCATGCCAAAGCTATCGATCGGTCTAGGCATAACGAAAATCTTGGGGAAGGGTACAACGAAACAAGTGCCTAAGTAAGATTAACAACAATTTGTAAGTAAACGATCTGGAAATGTTGACAACCATCTAAAAATCAAAAATGGCGTTCGTATTCGATCTGGAACTCTATCGAACTTGAAATTGTAGGGCATGCAAAGACATTAGGTGTTATTTTATCAAATAACCTATCGTGGAACAACCACATCACTACAATCATAACGAAGGCCAATAAACGTGTGTATTTTATCATTTCATTATTACTTAAAGCGGGCGCGAGTTCCTGAAAGCGACATTGTAACTTCTACTGTGCGTGTATAAAATCTGTCCTGGAATACTGTTCGCCGGTTTTTCATCACGCACTTCCAGAATAGAGACCTTTAGATCCCAGTACGAGGACCAGATTTCATGCGCACGCGCACTTTTTCCAGCAAACTTGCTTGAAATCTCGTCCTCTTGATAACGAGTTTGATTAAAAAAGAGCGCGTGCGCTTGAAATCTCGTACTCGTGCTCGTACTCGTGCTCGTACTCGTATTCGTGCTCGTACTCGTACTCGTATTCGTGCTCGTACTCTTATTCGTGCTCGTACTCGTATTCGTGCTCGTGCTCGTGCTCGTACTCGTGCTCGTGCTCGTACTCGTGCTCGTACTCGTACTCGTGCTCGTATTCGTGCTCGTACTCGTGCTCGTGCTCGTACTCGTGCTCGTACTCGTACTCGTGCTCGTACTCGTACTCGTGCTCGTGCTCGTACTCGTGCTCGTGCTCGTACTCGTGCTCGTACTCGTACTCGTGCTCGTGCTCGTACTCGTGCCCGTACTCGTATTCGTGCTCGTACTCGTATTCGTGCTCGTACTCGTACTCGTATTCGTGCTCGTGCTCGTGCTCGTACTCGTGCTCGTACTCGTACTCGTACTCGTGCTCGTATTCGTACTCGTGCTCGTACTCGTACTCGTGCTCGTATTCGTGCTCGTACTCGTGCTCGTACTCGTACTCGTACTCGTATCTAAAGGTCTCTAATATCTCAGCGATGACCTAGAGCTCGTGTAGAAGAAAGTTATTTTCATCATCTCTCCTGGTAAGCCATAAGCTGAAAGCCTAAGTCTTCTAAACCTTAGCACATTAATGGCCAGGCGCGAGAAGCGCTGCTCAAAGTTGTTCCAGTCAATCATGTCTGATAACACTCATCAACTGCATGCACCGCCTGTTATTGCCGCCAAGGCACCTTGCCCACTACAGCTAAAGAAGAAAACGAAATTTCGTGTACTTCTTTACTCGGACAAACCGATTTAAGAACACTTTTATCCCAGGAATGAGCAGAACTTTTTAAATGTTGTACATAGATACACCTTATCATTACTATATTTGACTTATGCATTTCTCAATTGCACTTTGTAAATAGTTTTGTTGTAATTAAATACATTTCAGGGAATCCCACATTACTTATAAGCCTCTTGGTTTCTTTGTGGGCTTCCTTGCCTATTTTTAACTAAAATTGTTAACATTTTCTGTATATACATTTATGTACCATAAGGCAAAATAAATAAACTGAAACTGAAACTGAAGTTTTCATTCATCGTATTTTGATATATTGTAATAATTACGCAATTCAGTCGTATTCGACGGCAATGTTTTTAATGAATTAATAAAACCTGTAAACCTGTAAAATCTGTAAACCTGTAAATTAAAACCTGTAGAACCTGTAAAACTGTAAGAACTGTAAAACCACTAAACCTGTAAACCTGAAAAACCTGTAAAAACCTGTAAATCTGTAAATTTGTAAAACCTGTAAACTTGAAAAACCTGTAAAACCTGTGAATCTGTAAACCTGTAAACCTGAAAAACCTGTAAAAACCTGTGAACCTGTAAATCTGTAAACCTGTAAAACCTGTAAACCTGCCGAGAAGTTTCGCCCAAAGTAAACTTCCCGATGATTTCCTGTGGTCGTGGCGGATTGGTACAATGCATGCACTTTAAGCTGAGTAATAAGTATAGCAATCCGTCTTTTTTGATTTTTACTTCCGAAAATGATACCAAGGGTTAGATTGATTTATTTTCAGAATTCCGTACTGAGTTCAGGTACAAAACACTTGACTGCAAAAAGCATTTCCGCTCTATTCTTTGTTCTATTGCAAGGGAAGGAAATGTATAGTATCAGTGAACTGAACGGCCTAGCTTATAGAAATAAATGTATGACGGACCCTAACCTAAATGGAAACAACAATCAGTCTTACACGCTCTTTATAATTGCATAGGAATAACTTAACTTAAATTTGCCTCCCAAAAAACAAAATTATTTGAGACTTAGATTTTGCAGAATAGAAAAAAAATGTAATATTGCACCGATCGTGTGCAGTTACTAGATTCAATTCATTTGTTAATAACTGGCGTTGAATGAAAATGTTTAACTTTCCAGTCGGCTGCCATTATCATGCATGATAACTATACCAAGTACACAGTGTTTTAATTTCATAGAACAAAAAGCTTGAAACAATTCTGGCTGAGATTTCTTCAAAACATATTAAGAACAATGAGCTTCGAACACTTTATTTCAATGCTTACAAATATTCAAACTTTGTACATTGTGCCTTTGTTGTACGTGCGAATACTGATGATTTAATTACATAATAATAAATGATACAAGAAAATAAAATACAAAAACAAACGATTTCATATTTACCCAGTGATGCGTCCAAATCCACAACCAAAATGAAAATGATTTCACAACCAAACAAAATTGTTTCATGTTAGAATTGTGACGTCACGATGACGTATTTCATTAGAGAAATGATATACATAATTAAGTTAGTAATCACGATTTCTTGACGAGACACTCTTGCCCTTTTAAGAAAGGTGTGCAGTGTATAATAACCGGCATCTAAACTAATCAAGCTACTTGGCAGTTTCGTAGGACTTTCTTTCAAGTTTTGTAAATTTTGCATTATTTGCAAGTTTTGCGGTTTCTGTAGTAGGCCTTAAATGATATCTAATTTGAATATTTTCAGTTTTCAAAGAGCTTCGCTAAGGTTTGCTATTTTTGTAATTTTTGCAATTTTTACAAATTTTGCAGTTTTTGTAGTTTAGATGAAATCTAGTTTGAAAATATTGCAGTATTTGCAGAGCATCGTTAAATTTGCAGTTTTTGTACTTTTTGCAAATTTTGCAACTTTTTCATAGCGTTGCTAAAATTTACAGTTTTTGTAATTTTTGCACAAACTTAAACTAAAATTTGCAGTTTTTGCATATCTCCGAAGACCGAAATTTAATTTTTATATTATAAAAAAGGAAAATTTTTTCGATGATGCTATTAGCTTTTTATTTTTTTAAAATAAACATGCTTATTATAGATACAGATGAAATACCAGGAGTTTTCATTTTCGTAAAAAATCATCTTCATCTCGCACAGTGGAGATACTGTTTTTATCTTTTACGTGTAAGGATAGTGGTGTCGCCATGGTTACTAACATGATTAGCCAATTACAAGAGAGCTTCCCGCTCAGTAGCACGCGGTCGGCCTTTTAAAATTTCATTCACAAAATGTGGAAATTTCATCATTATCTATAAAGTAAACAGAACATTACATGGCGCCATGAAATACGAATGATTTCTTCTCGTGCTGAAAGTATCTCGTTCGTTTCGTTCACCGGTGAGAGATACTTTCGGCACTCGAAAATACAATTCGTATCCCAGCGCGGCCATGTAATATCTCTAAGCATGTATCAAATTTCAGCGAAGAATATCTTAAAAACATTATTAGTCACCTTTATTTGCTCAGCCCCGGTACAAAAATATATGTTCTTAAAATTCTTTTTAAAAATATATATTCCTCTAAAATGTGTTCTTATAGTAACTTGAGTGTACCCGAGCAGCAATATCATAATTTAGGCACAAAAAATTCCTTAGTCGCAGCACTTGATTTTTATCATCTTTTAATCTTATATATTTCATTCCATCTTTTTAGAACGACAGTTTAACTTAATAAATATTTAGATGTTTACGTTTGGAAATATAAATTAGAAGTCGTTTTTTGTCACAGATTAAAAAACCAATAGTTCCTTATTTAATCCTAATGTTTCTCACACTTACATATTATATCCTAGCTGGTGAGCTATCGCTTAGTGCCAACGAACAAGACAAAAACATGAAGACGACAGGAAAGTTGTGAAAGCACTATAAGAACAGGCGCTCTCATTGACTCTATATATAATCCTAAACCAAATCGTGTTATGAGTGGCTGATATAGAAATAACTGATGAATGGATTGGCTTATATGATTGGGCTCTTGAAGAATGCCTATTGTTAACTAAAGTCAGCCAAAATCGTACTACTCGCCTGCGCGTACAAACTGCTTTATGTGCTACCTCCAAGCCAACCTCGCCTCTGGGTATAGCTGGCTTGTTGGGAAAAAAAAAATAACAAGGTTGCTGTTCATGCAAGTTCACAACGGCTTTCCAATGTAGTTTGATTTCCTCCAATGTAATGGTATCTTTGAAGGGGGAAGAGGGGTGGCTTTTGGGAGAGAAGGCGAATTTCTTTTTACCAGCAAGATCCTAGCATTTTACAGATACGACAATGGATAAAAACTTGTTACTTTGACATGTGGAAAGATTATATATACTCATATACTACCGCACATTGTACAATAGTTCCTTGTTTTCATTATTTTTTTTCTATCAAAAGTTATGACAATACTATCTATCTTATCTTAAAATTACTCTTATTTCTCATTAATATTTCTCAAATTATAAATAGCAATTTTTGACTCGTGAAAATAATCGAAAAATGCAAGTATTTGGTAGCTGATGAAAGACTCCAAAACAAAATTTATCCAAGTGACCATTAACAAGTAGAATCCTGAGGACGTCAGACATCATCGAAATTTGAGTACTCGCTAAATGAGTCCAAAAACTCCTGTACAATCTCGTAGCACAACTTGTATTGATCCTGAAACAGAGCAAACAAAGAAACTTTCACTGCATGTGGTTCCTATCAACTAGTCATCACTGCTGGTCATAAAATTTGAACTGATGGACAAATCTCTCAACGTAAATATTTATGAACCTTAAAACATATATTTCGTTGATGATAACTGATTGCAGATATCATCTGCGTCTTCCGGAGGGTCAAACCCAGAGTTTCAACTGTAAGTACAGATTGAGCTGAACTAAATCTGAAAGATTGTTTGATAGCATTCCCATTTTTCTCCTTTAAAATGAACTTTACATCATGATCTATGCAGTTTACCAAATTAGTCTCAAGGCTTAATACATTGGAGTTCTGAACAAAGTTGTTGCATTGCAATACTATTATCAGCACCACTATATTATTATTATTATTATTATTATTTTTATTATTGTTGTTGTTGTTGTGGTGTAAAAAATTGCTTATAGCCCTGGAAGATGTTATGCCGTTAAATTTCTTAATAGAGCGAGTCATAGCCATTGGCCAGGGGTCTCTCAAGTTCTTTCTTCTTTTAGCTAGCACTCCAGCACTTTTCTTAAAATCCTTGCTGTTCCCAGTAGAGCCGTTTTTGGTAAATACTCAGTCTTGATCTTTATAGCAAGCTTGTCAATCCATTTACCCAGGGTTTTTGACACACTTCCCAGAGGCCCAATGACAATGAGTATCACTTTCATTCTCCATATCTTTGCAATCTCTCCTCTCCCCCCCCCCCCCTAGGTTCTGGTATTTTTTAACCTTTTCTGTTTCTTTCTCACTACCTCTGATGTCACCAGGTATGGCAACTTCAATGATGGCACAAACTTTGTTTTCTTTGTTTACTAGGATATTGTTTGGTCTTCGGGCCTCTATAACATGGTCACATTGTACATTGATGGCTCACAGTAATCGTATTGTTAATTATAAAATGTTAAAATATTATATGTATGAATAATATTGAGACATTAATCATGACCTGCCAAAGCTAGTAAATTTCTAGAAGCCAGGATAAGCCTTTCATATGAACAACCAATTTATTCCTTCTCCTAATCAATTAGCCTTACCAGAGTCTCGACGGCTGCAGGTCGTCTGGTCCGAACCACCTTACAGGCCTGGAACACGTCAACAACTTGCTCTAGCTTAACGCGTTCGAGTGTGGAGTAGATGGTACAGAATGTTCCACTGCGACCGGCACCGTCACTAACAGGATTATAATATATAGAACTTCCATTAATACATCTTCCTTCATTTAATCTTAATCAAGCTATCATACCTCATCTGACTATTAAAGAGTCTTGTTAGTTTAAACCTTCTTCATTCTAGTTTTCATTTTTCAGTTTGGTTCGATTTTTCGTGATGATTCAGCCAACAGTCCATAAAGCCAAGAAAGGCTTTCCTATAATTTTTGTGTCTGTTTTACTGGGTCTCAAGAGGCTTTACTTTGGAACCCTTTTTTTTAATAACTGAAGGATGTAGGTCTGTACTTTAATCTACACAACATCACCGCTAATAGCTATATAACTCAATCTTTTTTAAACATAGAATTGATAAAAAACTCGCTTTGATTGGTTAAAACTCGTAGTTAATCAGAGTATAGAAAGATAGTTACTATGGCAAGTGTTCCTTTTTTTTAAAGGAAACAAAATGACGTCCGACGACGAGATGGAGTTCCGTCTTCCAGTTGCATTTTAACTGCAGTCTGAAGTTTAACAGTTGCTTTTACGTATAAACTCCATCTTCGCTAATAATATTTTAGAATCTGTTGTAGTTTAAAATATTCATTTGCTATGAAGTTTGTATTCAAAGTGTGTTCACGCGCGACATTCGTTGCAAATGAAATTATTAGTATCAACATTTTTTTGAAATTTTCTGTATCAATCAAACTTATAGAACTGCCTAAACGATGCGAGGGCTCTCGAAAAGCAGATAGAAAACTGGGGCAATCTTTGTTTTCTGTCATCACTTTTCTCACAATTTTCCGCGTGTTTTATTACTGTATCCGGAGCACGGTTTATGCTGTTCTGCATGTTAATTAACACACATATCACATATTCACTAATAGAGTTAACTGTATCATACCTGCACTGTACAACAAACGACATGTTACCAGACTGCTGGAGTGCAGCTGTCACTCTTTCGATCAACCTGAGAATGCTTTGTTTATTCTTTGGAACGGAATGATTTGGCCAAGCGCAGTGCTGCAGATGATAAACTGACTTGGGAGGCCTGTTTAGCTGGTGAGAGTAAGCAGAGCAAACAAATGTTGAGATTAGCGTTTAACGCTTGTGGGATGAGGGTCACGAGTCTGGTCTAGCACCCATGGTTAAAACAAGTGGCCTACACTAGCTATTCGTTGAATTTTTCAGTGCATCACTGAGTTGTATCGAGTTGCAACTACGGTAGCTCATAAGGGCAAAACGCGAACACAATTCCACAACACGTATTCAAATTCCACAACACGAACCCAAATTCCACAACACAAACACCAGTTCCACAACAGGAACAAAAATTCCATAACACGAACACAAATTCCATAACATGCACGAACACAAGTTCCATAACACGAACACAAATTCCACTACACGAAAATAATTCCACTGCACAATCACTAATTCCACAACCTGAAAACAAATTCCAGAACACAGAGCAAATTCCACATCAAAAGAAGAAGCTTTGCTCTTATGGGCCGCCGTAAAAGACGCAGTTTGTCAGGGAACAGAGAGAAGAACCTATTGAGTTCGATTAGAGTGAAAATGTTTTAAGAAGATATTGCTTCTCTAAATACTAAATACAGCTGGATGACAAAATCCCTAACCAGTAAAACATTCTTGGTAAAGTATCCACTATATCAGAGAAACATTATTTAACTTATCGGTCTCACATTTACAATTGAAGCTAGATTTATACTATGGACCTTCCATACATTTGGTTTGATTCTGTAAACCCTGCACAAAGCCTGCGCACCTTTACTAAAGAGAAAAAAGTGTAAACTGAGATTTGTCTGCTGTCGTGTTGAACAAGACGCCATAACTAGAAATGTCTTTAAGGTACTGATTTCATATAAAAACGCATGTACTAAGAAACCGATATCTTCGGTAATGTCATTAAGTTGATTTTTTGTCTCCGTCTTGGCTGGAAAAAGAATAATTTTTGTCATTTCACTTTCGAGAAAAAATCTAAAAAAATCGTTTACTTTTGTAAGTGTTGTTTTATTAATGGCATTAGTAATATTAGCTTTAAGAAACTGAAAAGTAAAACAACACACATAACACAATCTTGTTGTTCACATTCAAGCTCCAAACTTGCGAATGAATACAAACAAAAGCCCAAAAAGTAGTTTCACTTATTGCTAAAAATATACAGAGGATATTACTTGGTATAGCGAGAAAATAGGTGAAAAAGTTGTTTTTAACACGAGAAAATAAAATTCCTATTTTCAAACAAGAGAGGATGAAAGGTAAGAGAGTCAATCCTCCAAGTTATTATAGACATGGGGCCCAGTTCTTCCGTTTTTACAGTAATTAGTAGTACAATTTTGACTGTATTTATTATCATTTGTTATCATAATAATTATCATTAGTTATAATTATTATTATCATTTCATTATCGATATTAAACACCAAATATAATTATCATTAAAATGATTACTTTCTTATCTTGTACAGTAAACTTGCGATGCACAATCTCTTCAATACTTTCTTGCGACGTCAATGTAACTTTCACATCCCCGTAGGTTTCTTCGCTTGAAACTTCTTTTGGCCAATATCTGGGGTATGTCTGCGAAGAAATAATTGTTCAGATTAAGGCCGTATGACGTAGAATAAAACAGCTTTGAGAATTTAAAAAAAATAAAATAAACAAAAATACCAAACGAGAGATACCCAGTATTTTACATGATCTATAATCACCGTATTAAGTTCTCTAAAACTCATGTGAATGTCTCTAGAACACAAAGCCTTTCTGTAGAATAATTTAACGTAAAGTGTGCCTTTTATTTTATTTTATATTATTTTATTTTATTTTATTTTATTTTAATACTAATAAACTATAAATCATTTTATGCCACCCATAACGACTTACCACTCCGCTTTCACTCAAGTTATTTAGCATCACCACGGAACCAATCGAATAATCAGAAATCATCTGCCAGAAATCTTCAATTGTGTGAGGCAGGGGAGCTTGTGTCAGTATGAATGTGTTTCTGTCTTTATAGGCCTGCGAAATACAGAATAAAGGTTGAAATCGAAGGATTAAGAAACTTGAATTTGTGTTGTAAGTGTTAAAACTTTGTCCATGCTAAGCTAAGGGGTGAATCCTAATGGTTCATCAATTGGTGATAGTTGTGTTAATTGGGCTAACACAGACTTCCTCATCTTTCTTCTATTCTTCTTTGTCTGGAAGAGGGCTCTCACCGAGCCGAAACTGTAAAGAAAAACTGTCACCTATCAGCAAAAACGACAAAGACAAAAGAAGAATAGAAGAAAGAAAGGTTCATCAATTGAATTAAGTGAATGAAGTTATTTTACTCTCCCTGGCCATGGAGGGGAGGGGAAGGGACACAACAAATTCATCGCAGGGTATATAGCTCCCAGTTGAGTGTGGTAGTCTAATCCCCACCTCGTAAGGATGTAAACTTTACTCAACTTTAGTTTAGCGAAAAGATTGTCCTACAAATGTTCCCGCATACTCCACATTACCAAAAAAGAAAGAGATGTTAATAGCTTGCGCCAACGACGCCGCAAAATAGACAAATAAATAAATAACAAATAAAAACACACGATAAACATAGGCAAATGGTGAAACTATCAACGAAATTGTAGTTTAGGAAATCTATGAAAACATGACGTTTTGAAAAGTAAATCATGAAATATTAACGGTGCTACGTTCAAATACGTTTAATGTGAAAAAATAACTTATAAAAGGGAATGAGATAAAAATTCTTCTGTTTTAAGTTTTTCTTATCGGTTTATAAAAGCATGGCAAAGTCTTTATTTTTATGACAGTGCTTCGGCTGTTTTCTTCTGTTCGTTTGATGTTGACTTGAAAGCCAAGATCAATATCATTAGATAAATATTTCCAAATATCTATTTCTTCAGTTTCAGAGACAGAAAATCATCCTTGTCTACTAATCCTATAGTGCACATAACGACAGGTTGAGCTTCGCGCCTTGTTATATTGTAAGCCTTTCACTAGTACTTGGCATGCTATCCAAGCTATCTTTTAAAATTTCCAAACGCTTGAAACCTTAACAATACATCTTATCCACTTGGCCAATGTAAAAATTTTAAAAATCCTCTCAATGACACAAGAGTAGCCAGTTGCCACCCTTGGATAAAATTAGTTTACTCTTGACTGTCTTTCTCATTGTGTAGATACAAACTCAGTTGTGTTGCTTCGCGCAGTACCTATATGATTAATTAATGTTAGGTCAAAAAAAATTGTTTTGACATACAACAGTTGAAAAAAATTACGATCTCCAATCTTGGTGCAAGGTATAGATACTTAAAATGCTCTGTGCACTTTCAGGAAAGAATTACTTTGATGCACATGCATGGATATTTTTACTTACGTCAGCAAAGGATGCGCTAATGTAGTCATCGCCTTCGTTAATAACGGGTCGTAGGAGCAGAACACGGGAAATGTCGACTGGTAAAAGAAAAGAAAATATTTATAGCTAACATACGTTTGTAACATTTTTATTCAAAGCTAAGCTGAATTTCGAGCCTAGTGGCTCATGGGGCTAACGTTTCAGCTTTAGTGACAAGCGTTTGAGAGTCTAAAGTCCTTCTTTGTACTGTTCATCGCGGAAGGGCAGAGTTAGGTCCCAACAGACTCTGCACGGTGGTCTACATACGTTCTTGTCAAGATGGAAAGCTGGGTCACTTAGGAAGAAAAGGTCACAAAATTATTCAGAATTCTAGATCTGTTAGAACCAGAGATGAAACTCCGGACTTTGTGGTTGGAAAATGGACATCTTACTAGATTACTGCCCTTGGCATTTATATGATGCAAAACTCAGTGTTTCAAGTCAAGTCAAGTTTATCAATTTGTACCATCTGTTACAATTATAACCTTTTTTATGCTAAGGTAAATTAATTTAAAGTTATTGGTACAGGAGCATGTGAGTGTATATGATATTTTCTTGGATAAAACGATTGCCAAACTAAACAACATAATGAAAGATTTAGATCTTTTCACCATTCCCGTAAGTAGTATATAAAGATATAATATTTTGATCCTTTCTTAGATCATTAGAGTAACTACATTATATACTTGAAGAAGTCAAAAACTGCTTCATTACCGAAAGAACATGGATAAAAAATGATTCAAGAAATCTTGTTAAGGAAGACACTGATAAAACTTTTGAGTCTTTTCTTGCAGTTTCGAAGAAGATATCGTTGTTCCAATATAATACAAACATATGGTTGGCCAAACCGTTAATGAACCACCTAGTCAAATGACCATTACACCGCAGAAGCAATATTTAACTTATTGGCCTAATAGACTGAGAATACTCATAACTTTGTTTGTAATCCTGTTCAGTTCAGCGGCATCTATGCATATAAAGAAAAAGTGTAACAAATATATTCCTTTAGTAAAGTTACTCAGGTGATTATAGAGTGTTCGGTGCTCTAATTGGTGGAGGCTCACGTATTACGCCGGCTATAATCACCTGCTGGCGTGACAACAAATTTTCAAAATGGATGCCTCGCGTTTTGTGGATGTTTTGATTTTTTTGGATGATGGCTACTTTTTCTCTCTAATAATCACCTGAGTAATTTTACTAAAACCATTATTCTCCTCAGGCTCAGTGAATATCTGGGTGGTGAACATTCTCTTCCGATCATCTTCGGCTAATAATTGTTAAACATTGAATATAAGGGATTAATGAAGCAATTTTTGTTCAGTAGGTATGCATAGCAAACAAATACTTGAAACATGCAAATTCATGATCCATATTTGTATACACCCCAAGGACTTTATATATGCATTTTTATGATACAGCTATGCATACCATCTAACTACTTGACGTTGTACTCACGTGGAGCTAGGTCCTGTACGCGGTTCTTTTTAAGATTTTCCTGTTTAAAACCAGCTTCACATTCGTCTCTTCCAGGGTTTGGGCAGACAACACTAAGACGCTAGGACATAATACAGTCAACAGCCCATTAGAATTATATTATAAGGTTATTCGGAGAAACTTTGTGATTGTCACGATAAGAATTATCTAGCTATTAAATTTCAAGTAGACATAGCTCTTACATTAACCCTAGGGAGGAGTAGGTAAGCGGTTTATAAGAAAGCAGGATTGATCTACCTTGACTCTTACATTAACCCCAGGGAGGAGTAGGTGAGTGGTTTATAAGAAAGTAGGATTTATCTACCTTGACTCTTACATTAACCCTATGGAGGAGTAGGTGAGTGGTTTATAAGAAAGTAGTATTTATCTACCTGGACTCTTACATTAACCCTAGGGAGGAGTATTTAGGTGAGTGGTTTATAAGAAAGCATGCACGATGGATCTACGTTGATTCTTACATTAACCTGAGGGAAAACTAGATGAGTGGTTTTCATGACTGTAACCCTAACCAAAAGAGATCGAGGTTTTAACTTTTTCAGGCACCCGGATCAAGATCACTGAATGGGTTTATTTGTTTGGTTTGGTTTCATGGTTCTGTCATATGCGTTTTCACTTTCATTTGGATTGTGGGCATCGCCTACCTCTAGCTTTATTGGTTTATTGAGCTAAGTAAACAGCTTTGTTTGTTCGTGCACGTATTCACCAATATATGAAAGAGCTTTGATGGAAAAGAAAGTGAAGAATCAAGCTATCAAAATTCTTGTAATTGACAAAAACAAACATATTCATTTTAAATAACATTTGTAATTAGTCATAAATAACTATTTAAGATGAAACAATAAACACAATGATATAAAGACAAGGAGAAACTCGGAAAAAATCCGAGCCACAGATGGGATTTGAACCCACGACCCTCCATGTTCTAGTCGGATGCTCTACTGGAACTCTGGAGCTACTGGAACTCTATGGTGAGCATGGGTCAATTATTTGGGTCCATAAATAACTAACCCAGAAATCTGTGATGCCTGCACTACCTTCCTCATAGCAACAACTAGTTGTTATATTGTTATTAATCACCTCAAACTCAATGGCATAACCAGTTTTTCCTTGTGTCGCACTGGGAGCTTTTAACTTCCTTATGACACGCCGGACATCCTGTGGATTTATTTCAGTGTTCCCGCAAGTTAAGGCTTCAAGGATAGCCTTGTGAAGAAATACATACTGGTCCTATCAATGAATGGAGAATAATCATTTTAAAGCCAATGAATGCATTGTAAGGAGATATTATACGGGCTGGATAGGAGAACGTAGATAGGCGAGCAATCTTTTATAAAGCAGTAATTGGGGGAATATAACTTTTGTTTCTTTTTGTTATTTTGTTAGATTTTGCTTCCTCAAAAACGTTTTAGGCTAACACCACCTGCAATGGGTGCAATCAATGTTGACATAAAGTAATACAAAGAATGAGATTTTAAAAAAATCACTTTCGTAGCGGCTCTCCATTCAAAAGTAGATGTAGTCCCGTGCTTTCTGGCTTTGTTACGCTGACAGAGGAGTAACGATTTATAAAATTGAGTTCCATGCGCGAAGGCAATGTTAGAATAAATTCAACTTCAATTGATTATGTACTTATTGAATAATTTTTAGAAAAGCCTTTTGAAGTACGCCGGCCGGTAAATGAAGCAAACGGTTTAATCAACTCTGAGTTGAAAAAATTTGATGAATTTATAAGTTTTACACTGGTTGATAAGTGATGTTTCCTACTCTAGTCCTTCGTCGGAGTGAATGTGTGAGAGATAAATAAAGAGGTGGTTATATAGTGATGCAAAGCAAGGTAACGCAATGAGATAGGTATGTAAAAAACAAAAGGAAATAAAAAGATAGAGGTGTGTGAGAAAAAAATATCTTAAAACGACAGAAGGATCAGGAACAACAGAAGATCTATTAAATGTGAAACCTTTATTTATCCCGTGGGGATTAAGAGTACCCAAAGTGTGAATAGCTTGCTGTTCTTTGGTTTTGCGACAATCGTTACAAAGTGAAAAATGTTGAAAATTTTGATTATCTTTGTAGGTAATGCACAAAGCTGGCACTTCAGTTTTAGCCTTTCGTTAAAATTAAGATGGACAATTGCATGTTCTGACCAAGGACTAAAGCTCGAGACGTCAGTTTTGTGTTTTACCGCCGCCTTGTTAGCCTAGTTGGTAAGGGGCCAGTCTACCGTGCGGGAGGCTCGGGTTCGATTCCCGATTTGGGTTGGGTTTCGATTATCACAGGGTCTTATAATAATTGATGAGAAGATGCTGTCTTTGTTTTGATATCTGCAAATGGTCTGAACTTCGCGTCTTCTCGGATAAGAATGAAAGAAGAGAAAACAATTTTTAAGCCCTTGGCGGGAATCGAACATTCACATCTTCGGTTTACTAGTCCGACGTGCTAACCACTACACTACAAGGACTAACCACGCTGGAAACGCAGCCAGTTAATGTAATGTATGAGGTAACTGCAGGG
>JAOBBB020056515.1:0-14364 GCA_025331005.2 Zoanthus gigantus
CACAGTCTTCTTCAGGGTAAAGTGATAGTACAAGTTTCAAACAAAGCGTTTAAAAAGTCCGAAAAATTGAATATGATTAAAGACTATTGTTTCTTTCTTTGAAACTCAACCACAAATACTCCCAAGGGAGAAATTTCCCATCTTCCCGGTTCAACGTGTCTGGGAAAACATTAATTTCCCATGCCTTCAAGAGGCACCGTTGTCTCCAATTCTCATACCGTCTAAGAATGGAAGCTGATTCCCTGTCGATTTTGTGACCTTGTGTTACGGAGTTTAACCAGTTTAACCAGTGCAACAAATATTTTTATCACTTTTATGAATCCACCTGGTTACAGGAAAACTTTTAACATGTTTATATCTTTTGAATGAGCTAGTTTTAAGTTTCATTCACTTTTCTAAGCAAAAGTGAAAAATTGTTATTAATTGAAATGAATGAAAGTGACCACCCACTAATTTACAATCATTTAAAATTGTAGCTGGAAAGGTGTGTAGTAACTAAAATTGGCATTTACTACCAGTTCACGTGCAATTTATTTGGCAGGATATGAAGACTGTACAGCCAAAGAAATTATTTTTCTTTACCTCTTTATCAGTTGCTAAGATCTCATTGTGTGAGAGTTACCGTATTTATTCGATTTAGCGCCCAACCTCGAATAAACGCACACCCAAAAAGTGAAAAAAGTTAATTAGCATCCATCCTCCCAAAAAAGCTAATAAAAAGAAAAAAGAAAGAAATTCGACACTCTTCTTACTTCTGCTTTATTGACTGATAAAACTCATATAAGCATCACATCAGTATAAATAAATAATAACTAAATCTAATATTTTTAAAAAAACACACAACACTTTTTAAACTAAATACAAACATGTTTCGGCAAACCTTTGCCTTCTTCTTTGCCTTCTTCAGTGCAAAATATAATTTACAAGTATATATAAAGAGATATAATTAATTATAATAAATCAGGAACAATGGTACAAAAGAAAAATTAAAATTAAATGTAAATTATATTAGTAATCCATTTTCGCACTGAAGAAGGCAAAGGCTTGCCGAAACATGTTTGTATTTAGTTTAAAAAGTGTTGTGTGTTTTTTAAAAATAAAAACCAAAAGGAAAACAAAATATATTGGCTTTCGTAACAGAATTTAATCCTGCAAAACCGAACATTAAAAAAAATACTATCTAAGAACTGGTTTTTAATCGAAAACCAACCACACTTAAACAAGATCTTCCCGCAAAAACCTATAATATCGTACAAACGCGCAAGCTCTCTGAAAGACATCCTAGTTAAAGCGAAACTTTAAAAAAAAACACTTCGTTAACGAAACCAGAATCCGAAAGCAAAGAAGAGAGAATACTAATCAATGATGTAAGGGAAACTGTGTCGGCCTGTCACCTCACCACAACATTGACGCCTACCTTTAAAACCTTTAATTTATTCCGTTTAGACATAAATTTTCCTGCAAACATTATAATATCTTAAAACACGAGTCGAGACGTAGTTTAGACATAAAAGTTGAACTTCTTGAATAATCTTAAGCAACCTTTTGCATGCATGCTTTGCATATTTTACTACCACGCAATAAACAAATCTGTCAACAGCAATGGTCTATTCTAAAATATTCTAAAATGTCTGGTTATCAGAAAACAGCAAATAAAAAGTGGGCAAACTGCTTGTATGTTAAGCTAGAGAAATACAAAAAAAGGCTATAAATGAACCATCTAAAACAAAGCTTTCTTACAAAATGATTTCAGTTTGTAAAAAAAGGTTGTATATATATAAATAATAAATTTCAACAAGAAACACAGAATGATACACACTTTTTTTTATAAGAATCATACTTTTTTTCCCGAGCCTCGCGATTCTTAAGATTTTGACATTTTGAGCCTTATATAACTCTTAGATAATTCTTAATGATAGTTTCAAAATAGGTCCTCATTTTGTCGAAGCAGTGTAACCAGAGTGGTCGAATGATCGAGCCTCAGTATGATTCTTAAAAATTCTTAAAATTTCCCAAATTGGAACGGCTCACGATTCTTATGAACTAGATTCTGATAAAAAGTGTGTAGCTATTCAGGGGTAAAATTATGTCAGTTTAGTTATACAAAACTGAACATGTATGCCAACATGGCTACCAAATGGCGAAAGTTTAGTTTTTTTTAAGGAAATGCTACGTGTATCCATGTTTAAAAAGCTAGTTTGGTTCAACAAAACAGTTTATAAATTGATAAGTTTTACACCGTAGTGAGAGGAATTTTAGAGCTGACGTTTCGGACTTTAGTCCTTCGTCGGAGTGAATGCAGCATTCGCTTGTAAAACTGTTTCTGTAGAAACAACAACGCAGCATTCCATTTGATAACATTAATTTATTTTATATTTCAATAAAAGAGCACTTGAAACGCAAAGAATATTTGATGTTCTGGTTTCTCGCAAGTATCAGTTACACCAGTAATATTTTGCTCAGGCTTAATGTTTTTTTTCAACAATTTTGAGGCTCAAAATGTTCTTTTTCAAAATGTTTTGTGTTTATTATTATACTCTAGTCGATACAATATTTTCTTGCAGACATTAAACATGTAGTGATCGAGTACAAATTTCGAAGGAGATACGACAATATTTCATTTATATTGTACAGTGCAGTGTTTATTACAGTTGGAGTTAAATTGTATTTAAAAAAGTGAGTGATTTCTTGCTGCGGTTCTTAATTGTTACTAAAGATGTTTTTTCTTAACATTTTCATTACAGCCTCTGTTTCTCCTTGATTTGTGTTTATATTTTTCGTGCGATTTGAGCCTCAATGACAATGTAGGTTTTGTTTTTTTAATAAAAAAAAAGTTTTTCCAGCAGCAACTGGAGTTTTCTTCAGTCACTCTTAGTTAATGAAACATATATTACAAAGTTTGGTTTGATAATATTTAGATCGCTTAATTTATATGTACAAAATTACTGAACCAAAAAAGCAAAGCAATTTCATCCCGGAAGTAGAAGTAGTACGTTGGCTATTTGCTTAGTATTTACTTCGAAGACCTTGATGTGCAAGGCTTTAAGAATCTGGTCCATTGATTCCAGGATTCTGAGAAGTGCAAATTCCAAAAACTTAGAATATCCTATGTAAACCTAAAGCAAAGATGTCCTACCTATCTCGCAACAGCTGCCTGCAAAGCCATGTCTACAGCTACAATATCCGTCCTGAGGAGTTCCTCCGCTGTAACAAAAGCGGTTGCAAGCTTGGCTCTGAGAAAACTCGTAGTAGCACGAACCACCGCACCTTTCATCTCTTATTTTAATTCTCGTCCTTGTTTGACGGCCATTGTTACCGCAATCCTGAGAGCAAGAACTCCAAGCCGTCCACTGACTAACAACACAAGATTGGAGTGTACATGATGGTGGACTTCGACGCCTTCTGCGAAAAAGCCAAAAATTTCCCTCGGATATCAGTAAAGCCAAGACAAAAGCAAGCAATGTAAACTTTATCGTTTTCATTATCCACACATCCTTCACTTTAATAGGTACTTTTTGTATGTTTGCTGCAGAGTGCTTGGTTGTTAGCGTAACACATACGCTTGATCGTTTGGAAAAGACATTAATATGACCTCGTGTGACATATTTTTAAATTATGATCCAATAAGAATTATTGAAAGTGACATGTCGCACTTTTGTCAGACTGGTAAACATTGCAACCAAATTTAATCTCTTACTAAAATTCTTTTAGTAAAAGAACAATTTAGGGCTCCTTAACTTCTGCCAATTACATGAACAAAGGATCATGCAGCATATTGATTACCGGGGCTAGTTTACGCAAAACGAGAGAGATTCGGGGGCATGCCTTCCGAAAACGTTTTGAAATTCAGAGATTTTTGAAACTTTCTTTTAGTTTATTTTCACAATTTTTGTGGTCACACACCATCAAGAAAAAAGATAGTGCGTAGCTTTTCCCATAATCCTTTGGGCTTTGGAAGGCAAGCTATTGTCAAGTTTTAAGACATTTCGCGCTTTCCCCATTCTTGTTATTGTTGGCCGTGCACTAGCCGTTTTCCGACTCACTCTTTTTTTTTTTTTTTGTGACCACGCTTCAAAAGCCAAAAGTGGGACTTTCATACGGCAATGCTTATTTTTTATCGGGATTGTGCACGTTTTCGGATTTTTTTTTGAAGCTAAGAGCCTTTATAGCTCGCAAGATGAATTGTTTTTCTCTAAATATTAGGGAAATAATATTGGTGAAAAGTTGTGTGCAGCGAGTTTAAAATTAGACATATGTAGTTCAGGAGGAAACGTGCAAGAAGCAGAGTGGTAAATTAAAAAACATGGGAAAGTCTGTTTTACTTCTACCGGAAAACTTGACCGATACATGTGTAGTTGTAGGATACGTGCAAATGCGGAGTGGTAAATTAATAAACCTGTAAAATTTCGTAATATTTTAATTCATTGAAAACAAAATAAAAGGTAAAAAGCTACTCTTTGCCGATCCTACTAATAACTATCATTGCACAAATCCAAGTTTCAGTTACGTCATCCGTGCTTTAACTAACCTTTATTCGCCAAATGCAATGACTCTAACGAAACAAAGCTTCTTTATATATATTAATATAAAGCAAAACTTTGTGGAACCTGCTTTGTTTTCCCTTAATTTATAACAACCAACCATAAATATTTCAAAACAACAAATTACCTGGTATCCTGGGTACCAGTGGTTAACTCGCTCCGAAAATTACAGGTTTCTCAAGCTGGCAGTTAATGATATTAAAAATTTAGAGAGTGGAAGAGCGATTACAAAACCCTCTAAAGCTTTCAATCGCTCCCACAATACACACAAGAGGCAAGGTGAAGTCAACGGATAAGTGAAATTTATTGCTCCCGCAGGGGATTGGCCCAGAGGCCAAACCCGACGGGGCAAAATAGAAGACCCCGCGCGTAATATATACCGGTTTAAACTAGTAATAATTGGAAATTAGGGGAGTGCGTTCGATGGGGGTGGAATTGCCACACAGCCAAGTAGCTCATCTTTACTGCCAATTTTTCTTTCCTAGAAAATACATCACTGCACAACTTTTTGATGTTTTGATAAATAATTCCACTCATATTTCTGTGCAATAGCTTTTAAAACAAATCAACAAACTTTCACTCACCTCCAAAAAACAACCACACCGACGACGTTAAAAAACGAAGCTGATCGATATTATTCAACAAGACACCACGGTCGCACGAAGTCGAGGCATTTTAAGACGGTCGCCCGTACGAAAATTCTCAAAGCAGAATAGCATCAAGCCTGAGCCCGCGAGCAACGGAAAGATTAGGATGCGTTCTCCCTCGACCAACGCATATTAGATTCGGCACATGCAAAATGCTGCGCTTAAATCAACTGTCGAACTGATCAGTCGAATATTCGACTGAATTCGCACTTAATACAAATCTGCCGGATTTAATTGATTTAAACGCCGCGTTTACATGCTTTTAATTCGCTAATTATATTTGGCGCATGTTAAATGCGACGTTTAAACCGGGCCTAAGTCGCTTCGATTAAAGTTGATAGTTATTACATTTATGTAGCGGTTGTTTAATGATGTTCTGAATAACATCACATTATTCTATTGTGTTTTGACAGACGATAAAACTCGTGTTTTGCTCAAGCACTGCCGTGGCACACCAGGGTCCGATTACATCAATGCTAACTATATTAGTGTAAGTTTTCCGCACGTATTCATGCGAGGACGCATATATCCAGTTAATTACAGTATTTTATTTTACAGTCAAAAGATAGAAAAAATTAACTCTCAAAAATACCTTAAAATATAGTTTGCCGAGTGTTAGCTGGGGTAGTCAGCTGTTTTGGCACCTTCCTGTTCAACAGACGGTATTCGTGTTTTATAAGAACTAATAAAGCTATAAAGAACATGTGTTTTGTGTGTCATTTTTGAGCGTCACTGCCTCAGTTATAGCACACTAGACTGACTTGTTGATAAAATGTTTATTTATATTTCTCAGTGTGACAAATCTAATCTTGTTTCGTTTTTGTGGTATTTGCGAAGTTTTCACACAAAATAAAATCAATGGGGTCATGAAATTATCATTATCATGTTTTAACCTTGGACTTTTTTTCGAAAAAGTGAGTTTTTTCTTGGAAAATTTAAAATTCTTTTATATTTTTACTTAAAGGGAAGTGCCAGTTTCAAATGATGCAATTTCCCTTTGGAAGATATACCTGTAAAGATTCTTGCATCAGTTCCGAAAATGTTTTTAAAATATTAATTTTCAGATGTATTACTTCGTGATATAAAAAAACAAATACTTCATGTCAATTTTATGACTTATGGCTATCTATATTATTCATGTAACAACTTTCATTTCGATATCTTAAGTGCTTTAGAAGTTAGAGGGGGACGAAGGCATGTTCAACTCCCCACTTAGTCCCAGGCACCCTCAAAAAATCCCGGTCATGTAAAATGAGTAATATGATTGGATAAGATAGAACTTTTGTCTTTCAAGACTTAAAGGAGCTTCATATTTTGTATTTTGTTTTCAGGGATACAATTTTCCTGCAAGATACATTGCTACCCAGAGTAAGAGCAATTCTTGAAGTGTTTGTTTTCTCAGAAAATGTTGATATTGTACCTGCTGTTAAATTTGAATTATTATTATGATGATGTTGATGATGTTGATGATGTTAAAAGTGATGGTTGTTGATGATGATGACTGATGATGACGATGATGATGATGATGATGACGATGACGATGATGATGATGATGATGATGATGATGCTTTTGATGTTGATGATGATGATGATGATGTTGTTGATGATGATGATGATGATGATGTTGATGATGATGATGATGATGATGATGATGATGTTGATGATGATGATGATGATGATAATGATGATGCTTTTGATGTTGATGATGATGATAATTATGATGGTGGAGATGATAATGCTGATGGTGTTGTTGATGATGATGATGATGATTATGGTGCATGACTATGATAATGGTGGTAGTGGTTAAAATGACGATGGTGATGGTGGCGATGAAGATGTTGCATGTGATGATGAGGTTGATGATGATGGTCGTATTGATGTTGATATTGATGCTAATGAGAATGTTGATGTTGTTGATAATAATGATGCTGCTGCTGCTGATGGTGATGATGGTGACGACGATGATAATGATGATGATCTCTGATAATGTAATTATTTCCAGGCCCACTACGCGAGACAACTACGGACTTCTGGCGGATGGTCTGGGAGCAAGAGTGTCGTGTGATAGTTATGCTAGATGAAGTTCAGGACACGCCGGTATGCGTTAGTTATAGCTGCAAAGAAGTTAATTCTAGCAATACTTTTTAGTTTAGATGTTTCAGAAAGTTAAACCAAGTGTTTATGTGACTTAAAATTAAACTTATTTTTACTTTGATAACCATGGCGTTATTAGTGAAAGCGTTGTCACTGTGGAATATGGATTAAATCATAAACATGAAGTATATATATAGCACATATGTACTGGTAACTATCTTGAAGCCAGTAAATAATGCCAGGTTGGTTGCGGGAACCATCCCTTAAATCTACCGTAAATAATAGTGAGCCTGAGTGTTAGCAGCCATGAACAGCTGTTTCGGCCTTTGGGGGCTTCATCCGCATGGCATAGCTAACAAACAGGCTCAGGTTCCTACAGAAGATAAGAATGGTGAATGTTAGCAGCCATGAGCAGCTGTTTCGTGTAGTAGAACGCCAGGGCTTACCCCTGAACGGGCTAGCTGCCTTCGCTAGATCTTGTTAGCAGCTGTTTCGGCCTTTGGGGGGCTCATCCGCATGGCATAGCTAACAAACAGGCTTAAGTTCCTGTAGAAAATAATACTTAGTAGTAGAAGCGTGTAATGCTTGTGGGATGGGACTTAATTGATGCTCACTGTGATTATTTTTGAGGTTTATACCCTAATTGAGTAATTGCAAAAGGAAAACTTAATAAGCTCAGCTGTTCAATCTTTATCTTCTGCATATATCAGTTGTGGGTTTTTTTGTATGTATAAAATGTCCGTATCCTCTAATGGTGATGAAAAAAGAAAAATTCGATTAATATTTTTATTCATTGTATAATTCGCGTTTAAAAAACACTTCCGGATTTTTCTTGACCGAGCGATGGGAGGCTGGTAACTACTACATTATTTTCTGGTCCATGACGTCAAAAGCAGAATTTAGTAGTGAGATTCCGGTCCTGTTTCTATATATTATATTCCAATTTACTTAGCTACAACACATCTTGCTACTAAATGGAACAGATATATAAAAACAGGATGTGTCTCTCACTACTAGATTCTGCTTTTGACGTCACGGACCAGAAAATAGTATGGTAGTTAGCAGTCTCCTATCACTCGGTCATAGTGAAACCGGAAGTAATTTCTCCAAATTTCCAACGCAAATTACACTATGAAAAAATTGTATTCGAATTGTCTTTTCTGCCATCACCATCAAAAGGATAAGAACATTTTATATATACAAAAAATTCACAATTGATATATATACTTTAAGAAACTCAAACATTTTTCAATTTTTCACTTTTCAGGTTCCCGATAATGTAGCTACTTTGTTCTAAGTGTTAGCCAGTTTTGAAATTAAAATATGAGCTCTTAAGGCTAAACCCATTGACCACAGATCCTATCTTTTTAACATCTCTCATCCAGGACAGACCAAGCTGTGACCACTATTGGCCCAATAATGGACCGTTAGAGTACGGTTCGTTGGCAGTCTCTCCAATATCTACAACAAAAATGTCAGATTTTGTTATACGGAAATTTATTTTATGGGTAAATATGGCTTTTAAACCACTAAAGTTATTTATCAAGTGGTAGTTTAGGATGATTTAAAAGTTAATTAGTTCAAGCTAGTATTTTTTTTCCAAATCCATCAGAAAGGTTACAATAATGTCCTTACAACTTGCTAGGATCAAAATTATAAGGTTCTTGCCCCTGTGTATCATATTTTCTGTACTACTGTTACTCTTGTATTGATAGTAGAGAAGAAGGTATGTAATTAATATGCCACCTTCAACCAAATTAAATACGAAAGTTAAGAAACTTTCAGTTTGCTTTGTGCATTATTAAAATTTCTCCTACATTCTGTGTCCAGCGCGTGCGTCTAATTGTAAGCAAACACGAATTGAAAGTCTCTAACCATTAATTAAAATACCTTTTACATCTCCTGTCTTGGTGCTTGCCTTGACTAGTTTCTATGTTTGAACTTTGTCAAACACTTTTGTTAGCAAGCTACTTTCCAAGGTTTGGACACTTACACCTACCCGACTTCCACAGAAAAGTAATCTATGATCTTGGGAAGGAAAATTATACAAGAAGTTTAATAATGATTGCCCCATATGGAAACTACACTTAAGCATCAGAGAAAACACATTTTATCTTCAGTATCTTGAGTTCCAGCCGACTAAATTTCAAGGACTGAATAGTTTAGTGATTATTATTAAACAGATGGAAGAAATTAAAACTTTCATGCCTTATTACTTATTCTAGTCCACAGATCCTGAATGTATGGACAAACGGGAAGTTATACAGATGCAGTACACAAACTGGCCTGACCAGCGGATACCTCTGAGCACCGCATCATTTCTTCTATTTCATCACAAGTTCAAGACACTGCTACCTCTCAATCCAGGCCCAATAGTAGTGCACTGCAGGTAGGATGCTCGCTTACAGGCTAGACTCCCGCAAACTGGTTCCATCCCTAATTATATGCCCCTTAACGAATTCAAGCAAGACAATTGTTTTTCTTGTACTGTGCCCGGTTACTGTAGGTGGACTTGGTTTGTCCCTCAATTAAGGGCTAATAGTTCTCCAATGCTGTTAGGTTTACATCCTCATACCCAGTTAATAGCTTTCCAGTGCATCAAGTAGTTATGTCACCCAAACCATTCTCTATGGTAGTCCACTACTGATAGGTTTCTATCCCTTTAACCCAGGCTAAAGTTGACCACTAAGGAGGAGATTGTGTGACCTATTTTTATGGATAGGTAAACACGCACCACTGAGCTATGGACAGCTATAGAGGCAGAGTTTGGAGAAATAAATTTACTTTTAGTGGTTAAGTATGGTGTTTAGTAGCAATGTAATTGCCGAATTAATTAATTAAGGATACAAACCTGTTCATCTCAGACCCGAGTTTCATAGTGTTCTATTGCGCGGGTTTTCCTGTAACCCAGTCTTCATAGTCTTTTACAAGACTGTTTGTGTCCCTGATCTTGGATTTTATTTACACAAGCTTTTTTACTAATGATAAAACTCTTTAGCAGTTGCTTTAAAAAGTTTTTATCTAACTCTAAATCTATGCCTTACAGTACAGAAAGCCTGTTGCCTTCAGCCAAGGCCATGTGCATGGCGATGCTGTACAGCTTAATTGTTAGGTTTATTAAGGCAAGGGTCAAAAACGCATTGCTATCATATCCCCAGCAATGATTTATTCAGATTTATTCTTGCTATTGTCATTGAAAATTTGGAAAATTAAGACAGCTAAGTAAACTTACGAAGTCTACCGAAAGTTTTTTTTTTAAATGTCCGCCTTGGCGCTGCCGCACACCTAGTGAATAGTGCGTCTGTGTGAATTAATGCTTAAAATGCAAACTTGGCGAGTGTGACCCTTGCCTTAATTGGCCTGAGCATTCCTATTAAATTATAGCCGTCTACTGTATCAAATTAATTTAAAATCAAAGTTAACTTGGTGGTTATTTTTTGCCACCTCTTTTTGCGAATTTTTTATGCTTTTCTAAAAGACGGGATGTACCTAGAGTTGTTTAAATCACAAATCGCCGATATTGTTAAGTAGTGATTTCAAAAGATTTCACTTCCGTCCTTTTTGTTTTATGAACATCTAGTTAATTGTTCTTAAACATTTTGGGATTTTTAGCATCAAGTTTTTAGCATCATAAATGTAAGGTGATCTAAGGTTAGTCATTTGTGAGCCTAGTGGCCCATGGAACCGGCGCTTTTCTCCGGTTTGTGTAGTGTTAAGCGGATGAGAGTCTTTGACTCCCACTGGACGAGACATTAATCCATCGCAGGTTAGATCCCAGCAGACGCTGGTACTCATTTACCTATCCCGGAAGGATGGAAAGCTGAGTTAATTTAGGCGGAAAAGGAGGTCAAAAAAAAAAGATTTAAATCTCAGCAGAACCGGGATCGAACTGGAGACCTTGTGGTTGGAATGTAGAGATCTTCCCAACTGCACCAACCATGTCCGCCATTTCATAAGTGTATTTGTCAGTAAATGAACAACTTTTATACGTGCACTCATTATTAGTTGTTTTCTCCGTCAGAGAGAAACATTGACTTATTAAAAAGGTTACAGAAAATATGTTACTTTTGTGCAGCAAAATTGCGACCTGTAGGGGTAGAACATGATTTTCGTGAGACAGAATTGAGCCCTGTCTCACCAGACATTGTCTATTTAGAGAGAGGTACGAGGACTGCAAAACTGTTGTTTACATTTTAATGGCCATATTTTAAAGTGGCGTTGAACTGGCTGTTCTTAACATTTAAAACAAATAAATTTAAATTTTATGGAGTAACCTAACTAAAAGTTATGCATTCTTTCTCACCGATGAACGATGTTCGCAACGTCTGTAATTTTTTTATTTCTATTTTGCTTTATAACCTCACTTGCTTAGATTTTCATTCAAGATCCCAACTTCAATAAAGTATTTTTTATTTGCATTGCCCCATTAGCTCAGGCATTGGTCGCACAGGAACATTTATTGTAGTCGATTCAATGCTGGATCAAATGGAAACTGAGGGGGTGATAGATGCTTTCAGCTTTGTGACGCTTGTTAGAGGACAGAGAAACAACATGATTCAAAACGAGGTAAGCTTTGGGTGATGAAATTCTTAAACCAACGATCTATTCTTGGACTACTGAAACAGATGTCTCAACCAATCTACCATTAACATTGCTTCTAACTAAACCCTAAGAAAAACCGTGAACTATTACTCACGTCTAATCCATTAATAAGTAGAAAATCATTGTTTCCCAGCTACTGGCACCGATAAAAATGAGTGTAGTTTGAAATAAGTTATGTCAAACAATGTGTTTAAGTGCATGAGGCCATAGTGCCCTATTTAGTGGCTGCGTCATTACCAGCACGCATGTGCAACACAGTTATAATGTGTTTAAATTACCGAAAAAATAGTAGTGAATGATTTTGTTCAAGTGCAATTTCTAGGTGATCTCTTACTCTTACTCTTTTTAAAATTGCAAATAGTTTCCTTAAGTTCTTTTAACCTAAACTCTTGTCAGAGAGATCAAAGTTTGACTCTGATATAGACATACACAAGTTTAACACTAGATCCAAGCATAACATTCGCAAATCGTTCGCTAAAAGAAGATGGGGCCACTGGACATCCTTAACTTTGCGGCAGATGTCTGGAATGCCTTAGACATTATACTAAGGGAATCTTTAATTTAGCTGCATTTTAGCATGGCCTATCTAAAGCCCATTCATATATCATTTTTAATAGTTTTGTTAAATTTATAGTTTCTAAGCCATTTTTCACCTGTTTTGTTTTTATTTTATGATATATTGTTATATTATTTGAATAATTTTTTTTACCATATGAGGGCCCTTCTGTAAACCACTATATAATTATGTGATGTAGGCTTCCTCAATAAAGATTGCATATTATTATTATTATTATTATTATTATTATTATTATGTAGATATTGATATGGGCATGCTGGGCATGAGCATGGATAGTAGATATTCGGTGGTTGATAGTAAATAGTAGATATAGATTTACATACTCGCCTTAACTCTCACAGGAACAGTACCGATTCATATATGATGTTCTTCGAGATGAGTCAATCTGTGGCAGGACAGAAATGACGTCACAAGAGCTTAGTAGCCGACTTTTAGCACCAAATCCGCAGGATACAGAAATAAATGTAAAACGAGCCTGCGAGTTCGAGGTAAAGCGCAAAAAGTACATAATTTCCACATTTGATGAATAATTATCTTATCACAAGTAATTACTGAAAAAATCACGCCTCCAAAATACTAATTAGCCGCGTATAGATAACAAAGTCATGAAGTTATTTGTCGTATTTTGTCAATTAAATTAAGCTAGGATTTTGGTGTGACCAAAAATACATCAATGGAATCTAGTCTTTTTTATCGTAATTGACCAAGAAAAATAACTTGAATAAACTGGCCAATCAGTAATGACACTCCAGACAATGATAGTATTCGACTTTAACAAAGCAAAATGAACTTACGTAAGATGGTTCAATTAGTAAGAAATCTTGTCAAAGGCATCAATATATCAATATATAACATACAATACTATTTAATCATTTTTCCACAGAATTTGCAGGATAGCATCCCAGGCTACCCTCTCTGTACTTCTGCCACAAACACAGACAATGTTGTAAAGAATCGTTGTCCCGAAGTTCTACCTTGTAAGTAATATTACTAACAAGCTCCTCCTGAGTGCATAGATGCTATTTACAAACAGGCTTATCTTATCTGAGGGGGAAAGGTTTGATTTCCGCGCCGACTTCAAGTAGCTAGCAATTTCAGACAATTAAAGTTAATCCTTCCACACTGCAGTACTTTTCCTCCAATGCATCTAGCAAGCTAATAATATATAACTCGATGTAAGATTTTAGCTATAGATTATGGGGTCGGATGTCCAAGTTGTGGAACGGATGACATAATAAGAACTTTTTTGACTTTCTGAATTTTTTTCTTTCCAGTTCAGTTTTATTCATTAGATACATCTAGAAACTATCTCCTGAAGATAGCTTCAAGTTTTTACAATATTAGTGTTATTTAATGAATAATTTCTCCTCCTCTCATATTTTCCATTTTAAATTTCCAGTTAGACATTTTTGTCTAGGGTCCTTTTTATAGAAATGAGCATTATAATTTCTTTTAGTGTAATTTTCATAGAAATTTGCAAAAATGTAACATACAAGAGGGAAACGTCATTACAGCCGAACCGTCAAACGTTGAGTGAAGAGGCGAGGCTGATGGTTATAGGCCCTTAAGCATAGAACTATGCAAAGTCACAGCCACAGTGATTAACTCAATTTGGTATGAATTATACATGACGTGTTAAACAACGAAAAAAAACTGCTTCCTGTTGCTTCCGATTTGCAAACGTAAATTCTATTTGCAAAGCCACAGAACAGAATAAAATAATATAAAATTACAAACACTAAAATAGTGACACGGTCACACATAGTCATAGTCATAGTCATAGTCATAGTCATAGTCACTGTCACAACCACAGCCACAGCCATAATATAGCCATAGCCATAGCCATAGCCATAGCCATAGCCATAGCCATAGCCATAGCCATAGCCATAGCCATAGCCATAGC